>VXBW01007280.1:780549-908675 GCA_013400375.1 Thinocorus orbignyianus | reverse complement strand
ATTTCATCAGGTCCCATGGACTTATGCACTTTCAGGTTGTTCAGGTGGTCTCGAACCTGGTCTTCTCCTACTATGGGCAGTTCTCCATTCTCAGAGCCCCTGGTTTTACCTACTGTGACTTGGGCAGTGCAGTTGGAGCCCTTGCCAGTCAAGACTGAGGCAAAAAAGTCATTCAGTACCTCAGCCTTATCCATATCCTGGGTGGCCAGTTCTCCTGTTTTCTTCTGGAGAGGGCCCACAGCCTCCCTAGTCCTACCTTTTTCCCTGACATAGCTATAGAATTTTTTCTTATTGCCCTTGATGTCCCTGGTCAGATTCAGTTCCCTTAGGGCTTTTGCCTGCCTGATATGGTTCCTGGCCACTCGGACAGTTTCTCTATATTCCACCCAGCCCACCTGTCCTTCCTTCCACCCTCTATAGGCCTCCATCCTTCAGTTGCCAGACCCTGGCCGCCATTGGGGAACAATTGTGGAATTTTTCCAAATTATTTCTGTTGTGTAATACTTTTTTATAGCCATACTGATTGTAGAAGTTCCTTAAGGAAGTCTAAAATTCAAGTAAAACTCGTTTTCTTTGAATTAATGTATTTCACTGTTATATTTTTCCAGCCTCGACAGACAGTTTTGACTGCAGCTGGAAGCATTGGGCAGGCGAGTGGGGAGCTACTGAGACAAATTGGAGAGAATGAAACAGATGAAAGGTTCCAGGTAATGAGGAGGTTGCTTGTCACTGTCATCAGAGCTGCACAGCTTTTTAATGAGGAGGCCACTGCATAAAACCAAGCTTCACAAAGTGCAGTTAGGAAATGCTAGATTTGAAGTTTCTCAATGCTAATTGAGGTTAATCCGTTATGAAGTTGTTTTTAGCTGCATAATCACAGAATGCTGATTTCATAGGAACCCCTACTTCATTCTGTGCGTCATACAGGTGCTTTCTTGCTTCATGGAGATGGGTTTGCACTATACTCCCCTCAGTGTTTAAAATATATGGCTTGTATTATTTGCACACTGGTCAGATTGCTGCTTCTCAAATTCTACTCTGCATTTTCCTTTCACCACTGGCTTCTTTTATGGAGACTTTCGGTACCTCTGTGTTGCACAGATAATAGCTTTTGTAGTGTTCATGTAGAATGTGAAACTGTTGTTCCATTTTATAGGTGGAAAATTTGGGATGGAAGTCCAGAGATTTGTTAATTTGAGATACCCTGTGATGTGTTGATTTCTAAAATTCTTGATCTTGTGTCACGCTTGATAGATTTGAATCGCAGTTCCCATTTGCTTCACACAAAATGTTTGTGTTTTGATACAAGAGAACAACTGTCTTCAGGAGACTTGATCTTAATATTAAAAAGTATATACATTTTAGCTAATAAGTCTGAGTTTTCTCTTTCTTTTACCAGGATGTTCTGATGAGTCTGGCCAAAGCTGTTGCAAATGCTGCTGCCATGTTAGTGCTGAAGGCCAAGAATGTGGCACAAGTTGCTGAGGATACAGTCCTGCAGAACAGGGTCATTGCTGCTGCAACACAGTGTGCACTCTCCACTTCCCAGCTGGTGGCTTGTGCAAAGGTGAGGCAAAGAGCGCTCTTGAGGTGGTGAGGTATCGTTTCCAGTGCATGCTTCTGTATATTCCCAATGGTCTCAGGCAATATACTGTGTTAATATCATAACTCTAGATTTATGCAATATCAAAGTTGTTGATTAATAATTTTTCACCCATGACAGTGGCGATCAGGAGTCTAGATGATGCAAGGCGTTGCTGTAATCTCCAAAGATGGTTCCACGGATAACAGAGCCCATGTGATGAATTACTAGTATTCATAAAATTAGAAAGCAAAAAATGTTAGTTCAAGAAGTACAGTTTGCTTGGGAGACTGTGCGAGTTTTCTAGTAAAGCCTAGAATTGGGATGGGTTCACCTCATCTAAAGCTAGATAATTAAAAGTTGGCATTCTTGCTGAAAATAAGATTAAGACAGTGGTCATTGATTATTAATGTTTGCACTAATCTACAATACCCCAGCTGTTTTAAGAGATCCATTGCTTTTGACCAAGTACTCATTCTCAGTCTAAGGAAATTACGAAGGAGTTGAGATCAGACCTCAAATTCTAAAGTCTGCAATTGGAGCATTACATGTTCTGCAGCCCTTTTGTCATATAAATAAATAAAATACTCATTTGATTTTACAAAGTAAAGAATTTGCATTTCCTACTGGGATGCTGCTTTTGAAGTCTGTGGTGTCATCTTTTGCAGGGAAATGGGTATGCAACTGTTGTGAAAGATCCAGAAGGTTTTTATTAAAAGTAATAGCTAGTATTAGGTGTTAAATTCAATATTTTCTTGTTTGTTTCTGTGGCTGCAACGGCTTTCTATAATGCATATGTATGAATTTTTTGTTATTTGGACTTACTTGGGTGTTCTTACTGCCTGTGAATTTTTTCAGTATGGCATAAGACACTCAGTGGCATCCTGTTTTCCTCATAAGATATTCACAGTTTTCCCATTGCTAAAAGCTGTCTGCATATGCCTGAACACAATGCGGGAGTGTTGTTTCTAATCTGTAGATTACAGGAACTATTACTTGTGCCTTCAGAAGCAGAGTGTGCTTTGGCTTGTGCCAAGCACTGCTTTTAAACAAATAAACAAAGGGCTAATCAGAAGAAAGCTTTACAAGACCAATTCCAATTGAGATTTCATTTTATTTGGAGTTCTAGGATACAGAGTAGTTACAGAGTAGTAGAATGTAGTTACTCTGAAGGAGTTTAGGCAGTGCCTGGCCTCCAGAACCACTGTCTAGTGTTTGTTCAGTTGACCAGCTGCTGAAGAAGGATGAAACAGAGTCTAAATTGACATTAAATTAATGATTTGCAAAAACCAAATTCTTAATCTGGATGTCTGAAGCTACCTATTTAAATACTTGCTTTCAGGGTTTTCTGTTTAGGGAAAACAGATAAATTGAAGATCAGAAATTAATCTAGTAGATGTTTCATTTGTTAGTAGTTAGGAGATGTGCAAATAAGCCTTTTCTGACTACTTTGTCATTTCCCCATGCAGGTTGTAAGTCCCACTATCAGCTCTCCGGTGTGTCAGGAGCAGCTGATTGAGGCAGGGAAACTGGTGGACCGTTCAGTGGAGAACTGTGTGAGGGCCTGCCAGGCTGCAACAGATGACACTGAGTTACTGAAGCAGGTCAGTGCAGCTGCCAGTATTGTCAGCCAAGCCCTGAATGACCTCCTGCAGCATGTCCGCCAGTTTGCCAGCAGGGGTGAGCCCATAGGACGCTACGACCAGGCTACAGATACTATCATGTGTGTCACAGAGAGTATTTTCAGTTCGATGGGAGACGCTGGTAAGTTTCTGTGATGGACAATATCTTCCCGTGATTCAGAGATGTGCATGTTTCAAATAATGCAAGTCAAAAACCTTCTCTGAAATGTGCTCTGTTTCTAGGCTAGTGCTGTCGTGATGGTTTGTCCTTCATTCCATAATATTAAATCAATAGCTGTGTGCTAGATGGAATGAATATTCTGTGAAAACAGTCAATATAATGCTAGAGGATCACTGTGGTATGTTTTCTGGGTTTTATCACTGCTTCGCTTCACAGAATTTTGTAGCAATTTCTCGTCTCCAGATAGAAGACCTGAGAGAATACTTCCCAGTGATTGATTTTATTGTAATTAGATTTTGTTGTAGGTTTTGAAACATATTTCTGCTCTTTCCTGTTCTGTTTCTAAAATATGCAGCTTCTAGAACCAGCCAAAACTTGAGATGCTTAATATTTAACTGATGCCATATCAATTTTTAGTGAAGAAACAATAAATTACTTAGAATGGTGAAATTTCAGTAGTTAAATGTTATGAAGTGGAACACCATGAAGAGACAGCATCAATGTAAATCAAGACCATTCATATAAGGTTTAAAATGGGATCAGTTTTTAAAAGGAGTTACAGTGAATAGTTTAGTTTTGGTCTTTAATATTATACAAATGCAAGGCCAGGAAAATAACTGCAACAATACAGTTGTGTTTATGTTACGGTTGATATGAACAAACTAATCTTTCCTTGAAGAATCATTGTAGTTGTTCCATTTAAGAGGTAAAGCTTCCAGATACCTCTTTAAGGAACTGTTATTTCAACTGTGAAACACTCTTCTAGAGGAACATGTGCAGGGACATAATGAAGTTCTCAGTGTATTTTGACCCTCGAATCTTCTTTATGAGAAATCTTAGTGATTAATTTTTTTAAAAAAGATGCACTGGAATGTTTGCTAAACGACTCTTAATCTTCCAATTGAAAGCTGTGGAAAGATTTCTAATGTTTTCTAGCCATCCTAAGGAATTTAATTACTATAGATGTGCACGAGAATGCATGTCACCCATATGGTTTCGCTGTTCCTTATCATTCAACTTCAGTACAGAAGGATGCAGTAAAAGATATAATTTTAGGTAGTGTTTATTTTCTATTCAACAGTCAAATACCTTGCTGTGCAATACTTAGTTTTTAGCAGAAGGCATTCAGATTCCAGGTGGTGTTTCCAACTTACCATTGCACTCCTGCAGTTGTAATTTTGACAGCAAAGAGGCTCTGGCTTGTGACTGCTGTATTACTGCCCAAGCAGGTTATTCTTTCTGTTTGTTTTACTGACGTAACACCGTAAGAAAGGACATTTAAAGGGATTTTTTTTACAGAGGAATATTTGAATTGGGAGCTGACTTAGGCATTAGTGGTAAAAAATTTAATTGGAAAATCACATACTGGGAAATAGTTGACAAAGACTAGAAAACGTTAATGTTTTTGCCTATGTCTGACCAAAAGAGCCTGATAAGAAGGCGTTTAATTCTGAAGCCCACCAGTCACCTTTACACACAAGAGAAATGCTGCTTCGTTTTTATTTCCCATGATTTTTTTAAAGACCATTTGAAAAGAATTGCGTCTAAGACTCAAACATGTCTGTCTTGATAACCTGAAGAAAGCCAAAGGCTTTAATGGGTTCAAGTCTGTTAAGAAGGAGTTCAAGTGTATGTTTTTGTGACCAAAGGAATTTGCTTTCGGAATGGTGTGTATCCACTTCAGAAGCATTGCTGTTTCATCTCTGCTTCACCATGACTGGAATATGACTCCAGTATCTCAAATACACACCTTACTTTCGGCCAACACTGCCTAACTGGTGCTTAGTCTCTTCTGGCAGAGTTTTTAATTTATTTTATAATAGACAGAAGATAGTTCCCTAAATGAACTTGCTGAAAAGAATAATGGGTGAAAGATGAATAATTTTTGCTAAAGGAGTTGGAATCTCAGCTGTAATTTCAAATCTAAATTATTAGTCATCACTGGCCCAGGATTTTCCCTGAACTTACCTTGAAATACTGATTTGGGGATTTTGGCTTGCTATCTATAATGCAAATGCATTATTTTTTCTTAATGTCCACTGTGGCAGTTTTCTTAATTTATGTTACGATCTGAGGTTTTGTTTATGAAGCTTCTAAATGATGAACTATTTGTGTATCATTTTTAAGTCAAAAGAATCCTTCAGCAAATCCAACTTTATTTTCATCTTGTTAAGATCACTTTTGAAACTGAAACTGAAATGCAGAGAGGAGAAAAGTAAAAATGTAATGGTATACCACAGGTGAAATGGTGAGGCAGGCCAGGGTGCTGGCTCAAGCCACTTCTGATCTCGTCAATGCCATGAGGTCAGATGCCGAAGCAGAAATCGACATGGATAACTCTAAGAAGCTTCTGGCCGCCGCAAAGCTCCTGGCAGATTCTACAGCCCGCATGGTTGAAGCTGCAAAGGTACCAGGAGGATGAACTAATTGTCACATTAAAATTGTATGGTCATGCACGAAGAAGAGATGGGGTGTGGGCTGTTGTAGATAGGATCTGGCTGATGGGATCAAACTTTTCTTGTTGCACTTGGCATCCTTGGGCAGATTTAACTCTATCTGAGCTTTAGTTTTTCTAATCTGATCCCTGTCTGCTCAGGCAATTTCTCTGTATTCCTCCCAGGCTACCCATCCTTGCTTCTACCCTCTATAGGCTTCCTTTTTGAGTCTGAGTTTTTCCAGCAACTACTTTTACTCGTGCTTTTTGCTGTGAAATTTTGTGCAGGGAGCTGCAGCCAATCCTGAAAATGAGGATCAACAACAGCGTCTGAGAGAAGCAGCAGAGGGACTGAGGGTTGCTACAAACGCTGCTGCGCAGAATGCCATCAAGAAAAAGATTGTCAACAGATTAGAGGTTGGAAACTAGAATTGTTGAATTTTCAGTGTACTGTTTTGATACTTAATTTCTGTGGATAATGTCAAGCAAATAGAAATGTGTATTTCAGGAGAAGTGCTAAGCACAGAATGATAGCACTATAAGCTCAATTCCAGAATACAAGGCTTAGAATGAGAGATGCCAGCACATGATACCATAATCCTCGTAAAACTGAGGAACTTGTATCACTGATGTAGTAAACTGTAAAGTGTAAGCATTTGACTCGGGAAACATTTGATGATGGCTTAGTAATAAAATTAGAACAGCTGAGATTTCAAACAGCTGAGCTGAAAACACTTCATTACTCTTTTAATTTATCTGTATGATTTGCTATTTACACACAATATCTTTCAGTGCTTTTAATAGTGTATCTGACAGAGTTTCATGTAAATTTCTGTACAAAGATATATTGAATTGCACCATATCCAATTAAACTGATAAGTTATTCAGAGAATCGAAGAAGCAGAAATGAAAGTGAAAAGATAAATCATAGCTGGTAGCCCAGCCAAAGGGGAGAATGGCAACTTACTGTGCTCTAAATATAAAATATCTCTGGAGTTTGTCTTGTAGCCACGGTTTTATCTTCCCATTCTCAGCTAAAATATAGAAAAATATTTTTGAAAAAAACCCCTTTGAAATTGCTAGTTCCCAGCTGTGGTTCTACAGGACTCTGAATCAAGTGTAATGACATTAGACAAAGAAAGAGATCTAAACAGGTAACCATATTGTGGAAGTGCATTTAAAGCTAGAACCAAAAATCATGAGTGTTTCAGGAAATAATGGCTGATGTTTCCATTTTCTAACTGTGTGCAAGGAAGCTTTATAGAAAGGACTTCTTTTATCTTGCTGTTATCATATACTGCCTTATGAAGGAGTGAATTGGGTAATGATGAGAATGAACTTCATGCTTGATTGTATTTAGTGGGCCAATTAAAGGAAAATATTGTGCAACATTTGTGAGTATGTTGGATAAATTGTAGTAGGGAGATGTTGATAAGACTCCTGTATATTTGAAGAAGGTAATGTCAGAGCTTTTAGACTCAGTAATACGAGTATTTTGTACCTCTGCATCTTTGTTTCATAGAACAATCTCAGTAGAAGTTGGCTCCCTTGAGTCTTTGGTCAGAGGTGTTAATGTAGTGTGAAGCACTATATGTACTTTGCCTGTTTTCTTGGGCCTTCTTTGTAAGGAGGTAATTGATGAGACCATTTCTGCTCTCTGTAATTGACTTCTTTTTGTCGTATTGCAACCTCAGCTGTGAAGGAGCAAGAGCTTAGAATCCTTCTAGGTCCACCTTTTTCTTTATTAGCAAGTCAGAGACAGATAACAACGTTTAGCTTATTTTTGTCTTGAAAGAAGAGCAATCCCGAGTTTCCTTAAGGCAAATCAGTTTAATCAAGGGTTATAATATATTAATCTGTCAAAGTTGTTATTAACGAAGTTTTTGGTAATTCGTATTTCATTCTCTGAATTCCTCATACTTTTACCACTGATTTAACTGTTTCCTTTTCTCCCAAGATTGCAGCTAAACAAGCTGCAGCTGCTGCTACTCAAACTATTGCAGCTTCCCAGAATGCAGCTGTTTCAAATAAGAACACAGCAGCCCACCAGCAACTTGTGCAGAGCTGTAAGGTAAACATATCACAACCCACTGACAAATAGCTCTTGAACTCTGCTTTATGGGGAACTGAAAATCACCTTCTATAGTAATACTGTTGCAACCTCAAAAGAAGATTTGAGAAAAACCAAACCACAACCAAAGCCAAAACCACACACATTCTGGAGAGCCCTCATTTATTCTAGTATCTGTTTTCCATGCATCACTATAGAGAGCTTTGAAAAGCTGCGATACTTTTAAGTGCAATGTAATACTTGCCTGTTACACTTACCCTTGCAAAGACCTTACTAGGAATGATGGACAGGCTTATAAACCTGTGCATATGTCTGAGTAAGAACCAATTCACCTGAAGCAAGAGCTTTAAATAACAGTTTTGCTGCAGATCTGTCAGCAGCTCTGCTAGAAGCACTGTGTGCGGAGGGGTCCGGTTGCTCAGAAATTTGTACACTGGCAAGAAGTCTTGACCGTGTGTTCAGCTGTCAGATGAGCGTGCAGTGAAATGAGTCTGAGGTTTGCTGTGGAATAAAGGTAACTTTTGAATTTTTCACAGCAAGGAATAAGTAACAATAGTGGTTTGTACTATAATGGAGTGAAAACCTCATTTAATGTATGCATTATATAATTGGTTATACATCTAACAACACTGATCCTGCTATTCTGATGTTCAGCCTACAAGCAACTGGGGCCTTAAATGTCACTGTAAAAAATAAGTTACAGACTATATTGGGGTTAACATGATTCCTAGCTTGAAGTTAAAGCTGCCAAGAGCACAGATTTCAAGGTGTGCCTGAAGCCAAGCACTTTTTTATAGTTCCAAGCTAGACTTCAGAGTTTAGTGAGAAGCTGTTTTGTTTTATGTTTAGCTACATTTGGCAGCTTAATTTCTAACTCTGACTAATGTTGCTTCAGGGTTTTTAAAGAGATTGCATTTAAACAAAAAACAAAAAATGGAAAAAGACAATAGAATGCAGAAGAGTTTTCTTCTGGGTAGAAGAGCAGTTATGTGGGGAACAAAAATAAAACCATTAAAGAAGGCGTCATTAAAAGCCACATCAGCATTCAGCAGTTGTTTCTTGTCACAGTGGTATTCCTGAAAAATAGTGGAATTAAATAAGGTAGCTCAAGTACATTTCAAGATTGTGTTGTAGGCAGCTGCTATTTCAATATGAATTTTAAAATGAAAGAGCTGAATCACTCTGTTGTTTAGAGTTCATTCCAATTTGATCTCGATGATGATTATTAGATAGCAGAGAAGTTTTGATACCTATTTTTTACGTTTTGAGCATGCGCTGGTGGAATTAGTTTTGCACTGCTGAAGTAAGTGTTATCCATTAATCTGGACCATTCAGGAATAAAGTTTTAGCAATACATACTTTAGAACGTTCCAGATACACTATAAAGTTTGGGGGGTTTTTGGTTAGAAGTCAAGGAAAAGTAGGCCGAGGTGCATGTTGGGTAAAAGATTTTGTTATTCTGAAAGCAAGACACTTCCATGAAAAATCCATCTCCACTGCTGGCATTTGAAAATGCAAAGGAAGTTATTGGAAATACTTTGTGTACAAAATTTTGCAGAAAAACCTTAGCTTGTCTCGTAGGATATTTAGACTAGAGTGACTCGAATAAAGATTTCTGAAGTAGAATGTCTGAAAAATCTTATGATGTATTAATTCAGTTCTATGAAATCCCAAACAAATTCTGTGATGGAACAAGAGCATCGTACCTGTGAATAGTACAAGTTGTCTTTAAGGTGGATGGGGAGAGGGCTTGCTTATTGTCAGAGGGCTTAGAGGTTTTCTTATTTATCTACTAAAAGCTTTTCTCTTTGTTTATTATAGAATGTTGCAGACCACATTCCTCAGTTGGTGCAGGGTGTCAGAGGAAGTCAAGCTCAGGCAGAAGACCTCAGTGCCCAGCTTGCTCTAATAAATTCCAGCCAGAACTTCCTTCAGGTGAAATCAATCAATCACTGTAGTAGATTCCGTCAGAGCAAAAAGCATTTTTTAACGGTGTATGTTTTCATTTGTGATAAATAAGCAGTGAACTGTTAAGAACCATGGAAATAAGTTCATTGCGAGCTGTGAGCCATGGCTAAAGAGAATGTAGTTCCTCAGGTCAGATGGCTGAAGTATGTTGAATCTGTGGAGAGTGACAGCTGCCAAAATTGAGAATAAAAGTAACAAGAAAACTGAAGTTGCACGGAGGAGAAACATTCATTGCTGTGGTGCTTGCCTTCTGGGAAAGAGTTTAAAGAACAAGTTGGAGAGAATTCAGCATCTATCAAAAGAGAGACCTGAATATGGGAGATGCTGTTGTTACCTTCCCTAGTAAAAGTAAAGTTAGTGTTGCAACTATAAGCTCCAGAATTCTTCACAAATAAGAGGGAATATTACCATATTTTTTTGTATACTAGCTGGCATATGTTATGGATCTTGATTGAAGTTTCGAGAAAAACACCAAATTTGACTCTGTGCTTCCAAAACACTAAAAAAAAAAAAAGGTAAAATATTGAGGATTGATACCAAAACTGTTGGGTTTATTGTTGACATTACAAAAACAACAAAAAAACCCAAAGAAACTAGTTCTCTGTGTAATGGTGTAGTCACACAGTCATCAAAATGATCCGTCTCCCCTCTGGCTGTATGTGTAAACCATGGTCCTGGTGAGAATCAGCAAAGTATTTTAATCGTATTAACAGCAAAACTTGTGAAGAGTCATTGCTCAAATTACATTTTTCAGTTTATAGAATTTTGACAGAGTTTTGTATGTACAAACAGTGAGACAAATTTGCCATCTGTGCCACCTGGACTTGTTTGTACCCCATGGATGCTGAATGGCAGCACTGCTCACTTAAAAACATATAAGTAGTCTGCACGAGTGCTGACAGACCTCAAGCAGACATTGCTACCGATGGAGTCACAGTGCTGGTAAAGCACAAATGAGTCCTGCTGCAGAGGACACTGCAATGTGGAATTATGACAGGGTGCAATATATGAATAAAAGTCTGGAATCTAGAAGGTCCATGGTTGAGGAGCAGGGAGGTGCATAAAATGGTCATTACAGACCTAGAAACTTCATGACTGTGTGAATGGAGGAAGCAGTTTGTTTATTGAACCATAAGCCTTTTTTAAAGGAAATGAGCCTGTAAACCCAACTGAGTTAACTTCTCTTCTTTGAACAGCCTGGAAGTAAAATGGTGGCATCTGCTAAAGCTGCAGTCCCCACTGTGACTGATCAAGCAGCAGCAATGCAGCTGAGTCAGTGTGCAAAGAACCTTGCTACCAGCTTAGCTGAGCTACGAACTGCCTCCCAGAAGGTAAGTCAATACTAGTCTTGATCAGCTGAAGCAAGATGGCTTGGATGGTGGTCACAGGCTCACTTGGGCTTGGCCTGCTGTGTCTCACCCCAGGGAATGGCTTATGCTCAGGCAGTGTTTAGTTCTCAGCGTTGCCTTTCGTGCAGTTTGCTCTGACTCCCAGGTGGCTTCTGTGCTGTAGTAGAAAGGAGAGGGAGAAGTGGTAAGAAAACTAATGAGGTTGTGCTCCACCTTCCATACCAGAAAGCCAGGAAGCAGGGTGTACACAGAGCAGAACATCAAAGCTCTGAGCTGCTGCTACCTCTGAAGGAAAGTGGGAAAGGGGGAGCATATCTTGTGCACTTGCCAGGCTGGGGGGATCCAAGCAACAGTGCTGCTGTGGTCAATGTGATTGTGAACTGGAGCTATCATCTTTAAAATTCAGGGAAGCAGAGGCTATCTGTGTTTCACTCACAGATTCCTAAACTACATATAGATTAAAAAAAAAAAAAGAAAAGGGTAAGTGGAAAGTCTACTCTTTTTGTATGTGTACACTGAGGTCCAAAAAGAGGATTGTAGCATATAGGTGGCTACACCTGAGTTAATGCTAGAATTTCCAGCTCAGGTGCTGATAATTCTGGGCTGCCATATCAGAGGGTTCAGTGTGATTTCAGTCATGATGCATAGTTGGGCAGTTTGTCAAATATGAAGTCTGCACTGCAGCAGTTATTTTCTCAGTACCTGGGCTGCCTGGTGTGAAGGTATGTGTACACGAGCTAAGTGCCTCTCATTCTCCTGGTGGCTCTTCTTAACAGTGTGTTGTTCTATTTACAACCTGCAAATATCGTGCAGGAGTTTGGAATCCATTATGCGTAACACTTAAAGTGCCCACAGTGGCCTTGAAAGTCATGAAAGCAGTAATTTGGGAGTGGAAGATTGTATCTGAAGCATTTGTTATTTCTGATAGTGTCTTACAGCTGCTAACAGTGTTTTTGATCTGGTTTCTGAATAGGCTCATGAAGCATGTGGCCCAATGGAAATTGATTCTGCTTTGAATACAGTCCAGACACTCAAAAATGAACTGCAAGATGCGAAGATGGCAGCTGTGGATGGACAGTTAAAACCTCTCCCAGGAGAAACTGTAATTGAGGAAGGATGTTCTTCATTTAAAAACAAACAAACAAAGTTAGCTGTTAAAAATTTTAAGTATTAGAGGCAAAACAAGTCGTGAGGCTTTGGATAATGATGACACTGATAGTATTTTACACTATTGCTCTTAAAAAGAGTATATATTTCTACTACACCAGAAGAGTATTCTGTGGCAGAATTACTCATAGGACTGTAAGGCTTCCTTCTCTGTTGTACAAATTGCAGTTTCATAACTGCAATGTTTTGATCTTTTCGTGCCAAAAATAATTTGATTTCAATAGTGACAAAGATGAGAACTCTATAGTTGAAGACTACCAGTCCTGGTAGGCTTAGAAACACATATGGTTTGTTTGGGAAAAATCCTTCTCCGCAGATGATGATATTGATTTCCATTACTAATTATAAAATAGTTTTGTTCTTATCTAATATGTTAATTTATTTCATCCTGGGCAGGGAAAACATGCTACTCATATTTCTGAGAAACTGTGGGTGTATTTGGTAGCTGAGGTAAAAGCTTGGGGTTTGTGCACTGAGGAATTTTTTTAATACCATTTAAAAAACAAGTGTGTTTTAGTTGAACTTAAACAAAAAATTTTGTTCTCTGCAATCTTTTTCACAGCTTGAGAAGTGTGCGCAGGACCTGGGAAGTACATCCAAAGCAGTTGGTTCCTCAATGGCCCAATTGTTAACTTGTGCTGCGCAAGGCAACGAACACTACACAGGTAGCCTTTTATTCGTAATGTCTCTGTGAAACTTTTGCCTTCCGTAAAATATATGATAGAAGATTTTCTCATTACAGATTACTTATATCAAGGAATTGCTCATGTTTTTTACGCTGATAGTGAATTGTGGTTACCAGGAATTGCTACTGTAAATAATGTGCTTCATAAAAGAAAAGCATTGCAGTCTGCTGTGTGGCTGTGTATGATCAGAATATATTGAGACATCTCTTGTTTTTGTAAATATATGCCACTGAAGCTCTGTGAAGGACAGAACTAAAATGTAATGCAATTTAAAGGTCAGTGCCACTGGAAATGTCGCTATGTCATTTCAGAAGGTTAAAAAGGGTCTCTGGATATTTTTTGAAGCACAGGATGCAAACATACTTGCGATAGCTTGGTTGGTGATGGTTAAAACTTCATCTCTTACTAAATGGTACCAGTTTACATGTATAATACAACTAGTCTCTCTGACTTGTTAATCAGATTTGCATAGTCTAAGTTAAAACCAATAGGGAATGGGGGCACACAGAATCTGCAATTTGGTTTTGTATCTGTACCAAAACCAAAATACTCCTTGCAGCTGGGGAAAATGTTTACTCATAGGTAAAATGCTCTATCTCCTTATTTCTGTAAGCTGTTGAGCAAATACTACTGTAGGATTATTTTTTTTTAATATTACTGATAAAATTCATTATGGCAATTACCACTTCATTGGATATAATTGCACCAGGGCACATAACTTACAGTTGCTTTCATTTGAAGCAGATGTAATTGTATTAAGATGGCTCATGTTTCTGTTACAGTTATGCAGAAGTTAGCACTGGGCATCTGGCAAAGTAATACAGATACTTGCAGCAGTATTGAATAATTGAATCCAGTAGCTCTTAACATCAGACTGTAAGAGCTCTTTGATTGGGAAATCCTACAAAGCAATGAGCTCCTTTTCAAAGGTCTTGTAACTATTTTCTGTCTCAGATTGCCTTACATGAAAATATTGTAAACTCAAGCAAGCATGGAGTGTTTGCAGGTATTATGACATTCTGCTGTTTCTCTGTGATAAAAATTCTTTACAGCTGATATTCACTATTTAATACTTCCCTCTTGTCTGCTACTGACACAGTAAGTTTGTTTTACATGTTTTGGTCACATAATGACTGCTGCTAGACTACAGGTGAGCAAACCTCATTGTAGAGGATGAAAGCAGCACCAAATTGAAAGCAAAGCAAATCAGACCTTTTTAATTTGTGGTACTGTGATAAATTAAATCAAACTTAAAAGATGCTTACTGGTACTCTAAATAAAGGAAACAAAACATGTGTATATTTTTCCTGAAATTTTCATGAAATTAAGAACATAGAAATTTCTCTGTGGTTTGTCAAATAGAAGGTTGTATCTGCGACATAGTCAGTACTGATTCTTTCCCTAGCTTGGCTTTACTTGGACATGTAATATCATTATGTGTCACTTTCATTATCTTCTAAAGTTTCTGCATTTAAAAATGTTCAGTTATTTGGAAGAGAAAATGTTAAAAGGCACTGGTGTTAAATATGCTAACATGGCTATTTTGTAATATTTGTTTGTGCTGTTCCAGCTTTTTAAACATTTCCAATAGGGATATAGAACATTCTAATTATTTTTAATGTCTAATTATGTATGACCAAGAGGTCTTGTATGGCAAATGGGAACTTTTTCTATAGCTTTCTTTTGATAGGAATAGAATGGTTTTAATATCACTCAAAATATGCCACCTACATTAATTGCATATGTTGTCGACTGTGCTAATTAAGGTCTTTCAGAAGACTATTCTATATTAGGTTTCATTAAGGGCTGAATTAAATTTCAAAGATAGAAGAATGGGACCATTACTTATGCAGTTGTATGCCTCAGCGCTAGAGCTGATAAATGTCCTGTAACACTGGCCAGACAGACTGCAGAAAATAATTTCATGACATCTTCTCTGTGACTTCATTCAGCTATTCTTATGTGCTTGTACTGACAGTGATGTTACATTGTATCAAGTTGTATAATCCTTAATGATCTCTTTTAATGTTTTTTAATTACTTGAACTTCGTATATTGCTGTGCTTGTTCTCTAAAAAATCCAAAGCTGTATTTTCAGAAGCAACAGAGATGCTGTGGCTCTGAAGTAATGTACACTGTTCTTGCAGAAAATCACTTTCTCCGTAGCTTGGAGTAGAGATTTTGCTCGTTTCCAGGTTTTAGATTTTCCTCTTTTTCAGTGCATCACTAAGATTTAGTCATTCACGTGAAGCCGTGCCTGGAGCGTGGTCTTTGGGCTGTAATATTTACTTCGTGGCTTCATTACCAGCATTTCTCTAGGCATATGATGCTGCGTGTTTCAAATGTGTTCATGTTGGAAGATTTTCTTGTAAACTGCATTTGCAATGTTATTTTGCAATGGGATCATTACCTGAAAAGTCTTTGGTCATAGAATACAGAGATCGTATTTAAGAGCCCTAATAGAATTCTTGATGAATTGTGAACACAGGAGTTGCTGCCAGAGAAACTGCTCAGGCTTTGAAGACTTTGGCTCAGGCAGCACGAGGGGTTGCAGCATCCACTACTGACCCTGTGGCAGCACATGCGATGTTGGATTCAGCAAGGGATGTCATGGAAGGCTCTGCTATGCTTATTCAGGAGGCGAAACAGGCCCTGGCTGCGCCAGGGGACGCAGACAGTCAGCAGAGATTAGCCCAGGTAAGTTGCAACATAAGCAGCTACATGAATTATCAAGCACTCAGTGAAACACAGTATTAAATAACACGAGAGAACAAGAGAAAACAAAGCTGCAGGGAATGTCAGCTTTCTGGTACTTCCAGCAGCAATCAGATAGTATCACCATGCTTGTGATAAACAGTGCAGATGACTAAAATATACTTTGCACTGTTTTTAGAAAAAGAAACTTATACAAAGATAGTTAAATGCTTTACCTACAACATATCTGAATGTGCTACTTGACTGCAAAAATGGAATGACTGTTAGACTGATCATTATCAAATGAAGGGTCTGAATTCATGTTATTCAAAAAGAAGACGCAAGTTTTCTACAGATGTGACACCACTGCTTTTGAGGGCTTCAGGGAAGAACAGGTCTTTCTTTACTGATTTGAAAATGTCTCTATTTGGCCTGTAGTTTAAATTATTTTTTATGAGGAGGCATTTGTTTTAATGAGGACTTTGTCTGAAAAAAGTAGCATGCAAAGGACTCCTGTGATTAGAATACGGTTAACTTCAGGGGCATTCCCTTATCTGCAGCTCTGCAGCCTTTATCCCAGGTGCCAGGCATGGTTGTGGACTTGCCCTGCCAGCAATATCCTATCAAATGGGTGAGCATAAATAATGACTGCTGCTAGACTGCAGGTGAGCAAGCCAAGAAAGACACAAGCCTCAAAAATGGTCTTGTTGGAGTTGGAATTTAGGACTTGCTGACTACAGAATGTGCCTCCTATTTGATAAATGACCACTTAAGCCTTTCTTGATGTGGATGTATTTATTTATGTGTCGTAGGTGGCAAAAGCAGTGTCTCACTCCTTGAATAACTGTGTGAATTGTCTGCCTGGGCAAAAGGATGTGGATGTGGCGTTGAAGAGTATTGGGGAATCTAGCAAGAAGCTCCTTGTTGATTCGGTGAGATGTCTTTTAACATAGAAATTCTCTAACTTTTGCCACTGAGTTCATCACTTCGAATTTCATAGTTGAACCATAAAATAGTTGTTGTTGCCTCAAAAGGCTTATGTGCTTGTCTGGTTCTGGAAAGAAACAGTAAGACTAAGGTGACTGCATAGATTTTCTGGCTGATAGCTCTCCTGTAGTTGGGCTATTTTGCATTCAGAACGGAATAGCAGTCCAGTTGCAGTACTCCTTTCTAGCTTGTATGTTAAGCTCATTTCTGTGTTGCATATAGTATTCTGTAATTGTGTTGAAATGTCCAGGTTTGAAGGGTTGGTGTGACATGACAGAGAGTAAAATACAGTGCTTGGTCTCTTACAGCTGCCTCCAAGTTCTAAGTCATTTCAAGAAGCTCAGAGTGAACTGAACCAGGCAGCAGCAGACCTGAATCAGTCAGCAGGAGAAGTTGTCCATGCTACACGGGGCCAAAGTGGGGAATTGGCTGCAGCCTCTGGAAAATTCAGTGATGATTTTGATGAATTTCTTGATGCTGGTATTGAAATGGCTGGCCAAGCCCAAGTAAGTGTTTGGTTTTTATTTTTATCTTGTTAACTGGGACCAAGGGTTATCTCGGGCATAGTATCTTGCGGTGCAGTATATTGGTTGTCTGTAGCACAGTGCAGTATTCTAGTGTGAGCCTATCCAAATATGACAGGTGATGTTTCTTATAAAACAGTCATCTGTAACTGGTTATCTGGAGTGAAGTCAACTCAGCATTTGCATTTTACACAGTACACTGGTATTTTTCCTGTGCACAGTCAGAAATATGACTTCATACTTTTCAGTCTAGTTTGGGCTGTTAAGTAATTTGAGCTGTATATCTGATGGTACAAAGGTGTTCTGACCTCTCAAAGCTTATGGGAAGGGTTGTGTCTCTTTTGGTAGAACTACCATGAAGCATAGTTTAGCACAATGAGCGCTGTTCAGAACTTGATATTGCTGTATAGTAGGCTTAATATTGCTGATCTGTGGCATGCTGGTGTGGACCTGCTACAGAGTGGTGCAAGCATTTGAAGAAGGCTGGCTAAAATGCCATGGATTTGACAGCCAGCACTCGGTCGATGTTTAGTGATTTAAAATCTGGCAGAGTTCTATTCTAATGAACTCAGTAACAATCAGCAATTTGTTGTGATAATGCCATACTTCCCTGTAATTTCATGTATATGAACGTTTTCTTTTCAAGCAATGGCTTAAAGTAAGGAATAGACCATCCAAGTCAGAATATTTACCAAAGGAGGCTTATAGAAATGTATTTTCTTGGGATAAAAGACATTCTGGAGAGATTTTTCTCTGGGAGTAATCCCAGTTGGATGCTAGAGAGCCTGTGGGTTACACAGAGGATGCTCGAATACAGACAGTGTACGCTGACTGAATAATGTGGGTTAGTTGTGCCAGGCAGAGACACATGGGAGTCTCGACAACAAAAGCATTGTTCAATAAGTAGTAAAGTTTCTCCGTTGCTCATTTGTGAATACTGCTTTTGTTAGAAACTAAGCTATTTGTTGTAGGGGTTTCTTTTTCTGTTATGTCAGTGAAGCTAGAGGCACCTGTCCGTGTGAACAGAGGCTTTGGTCTATCTCCTTCTCCGGACTATGGCCCCCTGCATGTCAGTGGTTCCAGGTGGATAAACAAACTGGGTTTCCAAATGCTGTTTTAGCACACTCTCTTTATTGCAAACTCTGTGCCTTAATATTATGCTGCTGTGGCTTTGCAGACTAAAGAGGACCAGATTCAAGTAATAGGTAACCTCAAGAGCATCTCTATGGCTTCCAGCAAGTTGTTACTGGCTGCCAAGTCTCTCTCTGTTGATCCTGGAGCTCCTAATGCCAAGAATCTCTTAGCAGCAGCAGCAAGGTAAGGATGTGTTGCTTGCTTCAGGTTTTCCAAAGATGTTTGCTTTTCTCTGTGTTATTTATAATGTCTCTAGATATTCTTCTGCTGTTGCCAGTTAATTGAATGGTTCAAGCCTGCAGATCTACTTAAATGAAAGTAGGCTGGAAGAAAATGGCTTATGTTTTTCAGTGACGTAACTTGTTACCCTTGGTGGAAATAAGAACCAGCAGCTGAAGAGCTGGCCAGGTTTTTGAAAGGGACTAGTGTGTTTTACATACTGTTTTATTACCATCTGTGTTCTAACAAGGCAGTAACCTAACAGTGAACCTCTTAATCCCTAACAAAGGAAAGAAATTAGCAGTGTTCTTCTATAGAATGTACTTAAAGATCACATTTTAGCTATATGTCACTACCAGTGAGTATGATCAAGAACACTTAAAACAGCTAGATGCTATGTTTATTTGTTAGAAGATAGCCTTACTTTAAGGATTCTGGCAACCATGGCCTGAATTTCATCTTATGGACCCTGTTTCTCAATCAAGGTGCTCAGTGTTTATGAGGAAAATAACATTGGATTTCAGTATTTGACTGGCTAGTTGCCTCTCCTTCACTTTGTGAAAAGAATTTCACAATGTTTTGGTTTTTTCCTGAATTAGTATTCTGTTCAGTTATCTGAGTTTGCAAATGGAATGTTCAAATGCCAAACTGTAAGGGGACTGCTGAAGGACAGATAGCTATCACACCTAGAAATGTCACCATTAAATCAGATGAAGGTCTGTGTGGATATGTCTTACAATATTGTCTTCCGAAATGTTTACACCTATAAAGATTAGTCTAGAGAGGAAGTAAGAGAAGACTGTTAACTTCCTTGGGGATAATTGTAATTGATGTTTTCCTGGATCTTGAAATCATCCTTTTCTAATAGCAATAACGTTGTTCTTTAAAAATTATTCTAGTCTTTTAATAAAAGGACTTCTTAAAGAATCTATGCTAGTTTACTTTGTCATATTTGTTAAAAAAATTTCTGACATCCATGTTGTCTTCCTGAAAATAAATAGCTTCTAGGAAAACTGTAGGTGACCAAAGACACACTGCTCGAAAGGGAAGGAGTTGCATAAGCTTTTGTTACTGCCACAGCATCAGACTGCTACAGATCCCAGCTTTAGTCTTGGAGCATTCCCGTTAGGAGCGAAGAGGAAGTTAGTGCCTCTGGTGAGGTCTCTGCAGAAGCATGCAATAAAAAAAGGGAGACAAGCCATGCAGAGCCTTTAGATACTCTATTTTACCGTGCTGTTAGTGTGTGTATTTGTGCCTGCATGCATAAGACTTTATGTAGACATCAGAAAAGTAAATGCTGTATCTATTCTCAGTTTGTGTTTGAGACGCTAAGGAAACACCCTATTTCCCTTCTCAAATCCTCTGTGGCTTCTTGAGACAAGCTCGCCAGGGCTCTGTTCCCTTAACCTACTATGATGTACTTGACAGGGTCAAGTATTTCTGCTTTCTCTTTTCTCATGAAAATAAAAAAAGCAGCAGAGCTTCCTTTGCTTCCTGTTTATAAAATGGCTTATCTTCTTACTTTTTTCCCCTCATGTTTTACAGTTCTGGGATTAAATCATCCTGTATTTTTTCCTTTCTTCCCCCTTTGTTTCAGCTACAAGAGACACTCCCAAATTTTTCATTAGCTTTGGCCTCCTTGTGGAGGTGTTTTTCTTGACTTCCGTTGGTTGTCTCAGAGGACTGCAACAGTGGCTGAGTTCTCTGCAGGGTCCTAGTATTTATATGCTGTATTTGATGAGAACAAGGGTTTTAGGGTGCTTGCAGTACTGTACCACTCTGGGATTTATTTTTGAGGATTTTAAGCTAAGGGAGCCTGATGCATGTTGACTCAGAATCAATGATTAATTAAAGAGAAAAGAAGCAACTTGCTAACAGTCTATAGAAATATATAGCAGAATTATATGTATGTGTGTGATACAGTATGCCAGACAAGGTACAAAACTCTGCTAGCAAAGAGTATATAATGTAACTTTACATTCAAATATTTTTTGACATAGTGTCCACTTGTTTCTGTGTCTTTTAAGACTTCTGGGCTGCTAATTGAGAAATGGTTCAGTTGGTATCAGAAGGAGAAGTGCTAAAATGGCACTTAGTTATAGCTTAGTCGTAGCAGGTAAGTTTGTGTCGCTGTGCTAATGTAGTGCATGGTCTGTGGCCTGCTGCCAGGTGGTGTTCTACACTTTCATTACAATGTTTTCCTAGAGGTGCCACCGGCTTGGCTTCTAGGCTCAACTGTGTCCTGTGGTGGGTTTGTTGGAGCTGTCTGGAACCAGCTATGCCCCAGCTTTTTCTCACAGAGGCCACCCCTGCAGCCAAAACCTTGCCACAGACACTTGCTGCTGTGAGATGAAGCTGCTGTTTTTTTCTGAACTAACTTCTCAATTGTTCACATTGAAGGGATAGGTTTTCAGGTGTGGATCAGTATCAAATGCTTTAGTGAAAAGATTTTTCCTCCTATGTAACTTGTTAAAGAAGAGGTCTCTAGGTGAACTGTTTGCATATAGTTAATCCCCAAACACTGAAAAGAAAATATGTAGTAGAAATCAATTTTTTAAATCTTTATGCAGTGTACCATTAAGGAAACAAACGTTTTAATAAAAGGAATAGTTTAACTTTAATATATGCCCTTTTTTCCTTTCATTCTCTCTAGAGCTGTGACTGAGAGTATAAACCAGCTCATCACACTGTGCACTCAGCAAGCTCCTGGGCAGAAGGAATGTGATAATGCACTCAGAGAACTGGAGGTATTACTACATTTCAAAATTTCTTATGAATAAAAATGGGCCCCAAATGTTTGATTCCTTTGTTTTCTTTGTATAATTAACTGATGTCACTGTCACTTGATATCTGTGGCAGGGGTTTTAATTGCATATACGTCCTGTAGTTTTGGCTAGAATGAAATTTGCTGTCCTGTCCCCGTCTCTTCTTCCCTGCCCCTCAAAAGGTACAATCTAGTCCTTATTATTTATACTTACTGCGAATTAAGGAAGAATCAAAATGGGATGGACTACTGCCAGCAGTGCACTGGAGGGAGCTACAGAATGTTGATTTTTCTCCATGCAGAATGCTGTTACTGACATCCCACTTTAGGATGATTCTTATCATCTTTTACCCTGTCCCTCCCTGACGTCTTTTAGTGCAGATTTTTGATGCCTTGTATCTGCTTTGTCACAGCCAAACTGATATGATGTGTGTGTCAATACTGGCTTTTGCACCAGGTTTGTTCTGGTTCATGCATGAAATGTATGGCTGGCTAAATAGCAGGGTAACAAGTAAGTTGAAAGACCTGATGCTAAGGGTGTGCACTGATCATAGAGACAGCTGCTTACAATAATGGGAAATAGCATCTTTTTTTAATTCAACTGAATATTTACTGTCAAGGTCAGAACATTGAGGGATGACTGGCCTGTGTAGAAAACATAAAACACCTTCAAGTTTTTTATTTCTACCCTGTATATCAAAAGGAAACAAAGGTCATTGCACGTGCATTCTAGGATATTGTGAATTTTTGTAATATGCAGGCCCACAGTCGTCATCCTGAAATATTCATAGGAGTTTGCCTAGGAGCTGCTTTGCACTTCTGAATTTCTAGCTTCTTGATCTTCGAAGCATTTTCCTCTTAGTTAAAGGCAGTGGCAGCAAGCCCAAATAACAGAAAAGAAAAAATGGAAATTGGGCCATAATGTCACGGCTGCCTGAAATCTCTGCAGGATGTAGGGGTGGAGCAAGCTGCTGGAATGAAGCGCCATTTCTCAGGACTTCCTGAAAGATTAATGGGGAGAGATCTGCAAAGCAGCAGAGATGTGATATGAAAGGTCAGATTTCTCAGCTAATGAGCCACAGAAAATAAAGAGCTTGGGGGGAAAATGTAGGGCAGAACAGCCTTAAGAAGCTGTTGCAGAGGGTTCTGTGCCAATAGCATGGCTTGCGAGCAGAGCTTGGGATGGGCAGAAGGAAGACCTATAGCATCTTGAACTTCAGGAAGCACTTGTTTGAGAGGGACGGTTAGCAAGAAAAGCCTGGGTGGATGAAATCGGGTTAATTTCTGGGAAAAGGTAAAATAAGGCAAAACAACATGTTCCCCAAACCAGACTGGAGACTGGTATCAAAGTGACCTGAAGAACCGATCATATCTGGGGGAAAGCATTCTTAGTAGTCTTAACTGCAAGTTTCTTTTTATAATGATTAAGCTCTTACCTCTTACCTTCATTTCCCCAATTCATTGTCTATTATTACTAGTCTCCCCATGGTTTCTTAAAACTGAAAACATATATTAGACTGTGTCAATGGACAGAAAACCAGATTAACTTATGTCAGCCAAACATCACTAACTGACCATAAGTCACTCCTCACAAATATGAGGTAAACCATCGTGGCTTTTCCAACAGATTCATAGTGCACAAGTGTGTAGTTCCTGTGGTTTAGTTAATGTAGGGTAGCATTTAATGTGCAGGACAGTCACCTCTATGTGAGCCCTCGGTGAGTAGGTACTTTTGTTGGCTTGCTGGAGACAAAGTTCTAAGATTAATGAGCGGGATAGTAGTTGTGGTCTATGTTCTCAGCTTGGTATTTTAGGCTCTGTCAATAATCAGAGCATCTTTCATTATTTCAGACAGTTAAGGGAATGCTGGATAACCCCAATGAACCTGTGAGCGATCTCTCCTATTTTGATTGTATTGAAGGCGTAATGGAAAACTCAAAGGTAATTTCCTTTTCCCACCTCTGTGTCAATTGTGAAGTGTGTTTTGATTATTGGAAGTTTCCACATACTTATCAAACACGTTAGAAACACAGCACAGTGATTACAGCTAAAAGGTACGCTGCATTTCTTGATAAAATTCAGCCTGAGGTAGGTCTTTTGCAGGTAGTTTCAGGTTTTGGTTACTTAGAAGGCGTATTGCCTCAGTAAGAAATTTTTAATTAAGGGACTGATATGCAATGCTGTTAGTTTCCCCCTCTCTCCTTGCCCTCTTGTGTATTAGAAAGCAGGTCATATTTTCATGATGTATTTTGACTGCAGCTGTGATAGAATGATCCAAAGCATAAATGGACACTTGGCAATGAGATATCATTTGTATTGTTCTGTGGAAAACAGCTTTGAGAAATGTCTGAGCAGTCCAGATACTCCAGCGCATCAGAAAAATCTGTGTGAAATCTCTTAAGTTATTTTTAAACATAGCATGCTATACATATTTCTTTGAAGTTTTGCTTTTGGTGTTATTATTTGGTGTATTATAATTGTCTCAAATCCATCCTTCTCTAAAAGAAAAAGAAAGCGCTTAGTGGATGTGCATGTCATCTTGTATCTAACGCTCTACTGCAGTCAGATCATACTTTGAATTTGAAAAGAAAATAAACTGAATTCACTGGTAGACATTGTGGGAATTGGTGCATTTTCTGACATTCAGATGGTTCAAGCAGACTAGATGAAGTTTCATTTCCACAGAGTCTGGGGGAAAAGAAGATCCCAGGTGTGTCAACAGCGTTGGTTGTCATGTTCTGCAATCTGTGAAATGTACCTGGTGACAGGATAGCTGTGATTAGTGGATGACAGCAAAAATAATGAGGGATAATTCTGTATCCTCATAGTCACTTGCGCTGGAATAGTGTTTATATTCAGCACTGTCAATCTCATGTCAATCTGTATGCCTTATCCCTTGTGCCATCCAGAGGAATGTGCCCAATTCAGTGAAGTCATTTACTAGCTAAAATTTCTGCAAGGGAAGTCAATGAGATTTGTGCATCAGTGCTGGCTCAAGGCCAGGAAATACTTGCCTTGGATTGATAGGGAAGCATATCAGGGAGGTAACTTTGTTTTTTAATTTTTGAGGTTCTTGGTGAATCAATGGCGGGCATTTCTCAGAATGCAAAAACTGGAGATCTTTTAGTCTTTGGAGAATGTGTTGGAGTGGCATCCAAAGCTCTTTGTGGCCTCACAGAGGCAGCAGCTCAGGTAAGCTCCTGAAGTCTGTAAAGCAAGTATATGTGTTTATTTTTTCAGAAAGTTTGCTGTGCATGTGTAAATCTGAGATTCAACTTGTGGCCAAACAAATAATGACCTTGTACTACATGGTGTGGTCTGTGTAGATCCACAGAAATTGTGCGTACACTGCTGTACATTGCAGAAACAGCAGAGTGTGATAACATGCATGGTTTATAAGGAAGGAAAATGACATCAAGGAAGAAAGTTCTCTGAGGATAAAGGAAATGTCAAAGAGGCAATATGTGGAATTCATGTTTGCAGCTCAAGCTCTAACTGTTACATCATAGAGAGGTGCACTAAACCAGCCACAGTTAAAAAGAATGAATCAAGCTTTATTTTAGTTTAGAAAAATTCATAAGGAACACTACTGATTTCAGACATTTTAAATAATAACTTCATCAGCTGTTCAGATACTTCTGGAATAATCAAAATTCTTAAGCTGCTACAGTGAATTACTGATTACTGTGGTTTCACTGGCCTGATAACTGGGTGACTTGAACTCTTCAGACAGCCCCTTCAGTGAAGGATTTGACTGTGGGGAAACATGCTCTGTATCTGGAATCTGCTTCTTGATTTCCCCAAATATGGAATGTCTTAACACAGACTTAATCTTCTCATCTAACCCTGCATTGCTTTACTGGCTTATCAAGGTGACAGATAATTTTATCTGTAATGGAAATTCATCAAGGAACCTTCAAATAAGGTTTGACAGTTCCAACAATTCCTTCTTGTTGAGTTTATTTAACTGAGAAAGTAAGTTTGGCTGTCAGACATCTTGAGCTGCAGTGAGACCAGCATCTGCAGACTTGATGGGTCCTGCACTCAGCAGTAGTGCATTTGGTGTGAATTGGTTGTCAGGCTTGACAGAACACCCCACCACTTCCAGCTGTGGCTAATCCAGTAAATAATTTGCTGATGCTTGTGACTGTTAAAGCTCTTTGCATTGGCTATACAAGTGAAAAATAATGTTTCCAGGGAAACAAGCTGCTTAAACAGTGGAGAGTTTTGTTTTGCCTAAATATATTTCACAAGTGTAAGGGTGAGTGTTCCTGGTTCCAGAGGAATCTAGAGATTTATTATGAAAAGAAATGGTAATAGTAATTCACAGTATTTCTTCAGCATTGTTTCTTAGGATTGTTCTCTTCCTTTCTTCATTTCTAGGCCGCTTACTTGGTTGGCATCTCCGATCCAAACAGCCAGGCTGGTCAACAGGGTCTTGTTGACCCAATTCAATTTGCCAGAGCCAATCAAGCAATCCAGATGGCTTGCCAGAATTTGGTAGATCCAGCGAGCAGCCCATCGCAGGTGATTCCCGAGGACTGCAGTGAGACTGTCATTGTTAGGACATTTAACTTCCCTTTGTTTGTGACCAAGCAAAGGAGTTCTGGTTTGAAACTGTGGCATGGCTTTGAACTGTGACTTTGCAGAGCTCTAGAGTATAGTAACTGTAATGCTCCTTTGACAAGCTCTTTGTTTTGTGCCATCTGTTTTCACAGGTATTATCAGCTGCCACAATTGTGGCCAAACATACTTCTGCTTTGTGCAATGCTTGTCGAATTGCTTCATCAAAGACAGCAAATCCGGTCGCCAAGAGACACTTTGTGCAGTCTGCCAAGGAGGTTGCAAACAGCACTGCTAACCTGGTTAAAACTATCAAGGTACAAATTCTGCTTAATTGTACTTCCTTCTACCTTTTTGGGTTTTTTCTTTTTTTTTTTCTTTTTCTTTTTTTTTTTTTTCCTGTTGAGACAGAATCAGAACAGTTAGAAATATCTTTTTACCTTCTGTGATACACATGGTTTAGGAAATTATTAATTACATTTTTGAAGACCTGAGCTGGAAAACACATTCAGCAATATAACTGTGCTGTAGTCAAGACAGAGAGAATTGGGCAATATTAGTGTTAAGAGAGGGAGCTGGCCTCTCCAGTGTGAAACACCCCTGAGTTTGATGTAGGTAGTGAGCTTGCACCACCAGAGTAATTTGCAAACAACCGAATGTGAAGCCTTTTAATGGTCTTATATTGCTCAATATATGCAGGCTTGTGGTGGTATTTCTGACAGCTTTACCATATTTATAAGAGAAAAATAAAGAAACAAATAATACTGGGAACCAAGCAGAGCTGTTTATGTTGCTATTGTTTAGTAGTCTCCTGTTAATAGTAATCCTTTATTTTCCAGATACCTACCTGCAGTTTGGCAGGAGGTAGCTTTTCCTCATGCAAGCAGACATAATACTTGTGAAGCCATAGAGGACTCATAATTTTAAAGCCTCCTGGAAGCCATTAGCTGGTCTGCTACTGAAAGTCTTTAAAAATAGTTATGCCTTTAGGACTGGGAGGTTATATTAGGTTACACAGAAGGTCTTTCATATTAGTATCTTTTCCTATGAGATTATGAAAGAGATTGGCTGACTTGTGTGAAATGAGAGCAATAAGTTACTGGTTTGCTTAAACAGTAATTTTTCTTAAAAAAAAAAAAAATAAAAATCAGTCTATAGGAATGAACCACCTTGTTAGCCACTTCCACATTTTGGAGCATGAGGTGCTGAGACATGATCTATGGGAGTCACCAGAGTGACTTCCTTCAGTTTTGCAAATAAACCCTTTCAGGCAAAACTCAATCATGATTTAATTTCCAGGCTCTGGATGGTGATTTCTCTGAAGAGAACCGCAACAAGTGCAGAATTGCTACTGCACCTTTGATAGAGGCGGTGGAAAACTTGACGGCATTTGCTTCAAATCCAGAATTTGTCAGCATACCAGCACAGATCAGCACTGAGGTAGGGCAGGATGTTGCACTTCCACACTCAAGAAGTTGAAAATGTTGAATTAATCTTGTGTTGAGAGGATGTGAGTGCAGAGACCTGACCCTGAAATGTGTCTGTGTGCCCGGGTGATCATAGGGCGTTCTACTATCTTTCACTTAACCTCTGGACTTGAATTCTGCACCAGCAGGATGAAACTTACTCGGCTACAGTAAGCACTGCCAGTCTTCTCTTAGTGCATGTCTTGTTAGCTGGATTCTTCCATGTGGTAAAGTAATAAATTATCCCTTTTTCCCTTAATAGCAGCTCTAACAGATGAAACCAAATTACTTCTGAAAAAGCTTGGAGGGACGTCACTGGGGTTTCTTTTATTATTTATTCCCAAGAATAAATAATAAAATAAATCCTTCAAGCTTCATAGTAGCTTCAAAGTACAAGTCATGTATAGTCACTGTCTCTCCAGAAGCTCCTTCCTGCTTTTGGCAGCCTCCGTTCCGGCTGACAGTGTCAGATGATGCAGTAACAGTTGCAGTTTTGAACGTCATTGGGCTGTACCTGAAATATGAGCCTATCCTTCAGGCCTGTGGTAGTATAGTTTACAGGATTACTGACAATTAAGTAGATAAAGAGATGATGACCAATTAAAGTGTTGTGGTCCAAGTGTTTCCTGGGGAAAGAGCACACTTGGTTTGATCTTGCAAGTTTTGTGACAAGGCTTATTTTCCATTATGTCTCCATAGTCTGCAGTCAGACAAATGTCATTGTTTTCTCCTGTTTCTCAGCTGGGTGATGCCTTTCTAAACTTGAGAAGTATTTCTTAAGTATGTTACAGAGAAAACAGTTGGACTGCAATGATTTTAGTACCTTTTCCATGTTGACTATACATGAGTATGATACGAGAAATGCTAATGCCATTTTAATGCTGTTAATTAAACAGAATGTTTTTTTTAGGAGCAGAAAGTATGGATGGACTCAAATAATTATCTAAGTGTTCTTCGTGGTTTTGTACCTTTCTGACCACAGGGATCGCAAGCCCAGGAGCCAATTTTAGTTTCTGCTAAAACAATGTTGGAGAGCTCATCTTTATTGATCAAAACTGCTCGTTCTCTGGCTATCAATCCAAAAGACCCTCCTACATGGTCTGTACTAGCTGGCCATTCCCATACTGTCTCCGATTCTATCAAGAGTCTTATCACCTCTATCCGGTATGGTTTTTGTAGTAACTTTTATGTGTCCACATTTAAGCTGTAATAATTGAACAGCCATTCATAAAGTGCAACACTGGCCATTAGGACTGGTATTTTTCACTAATGGAAATTATTTATTCTGTGATGCACAGTATCTCCCCAGTTATGCTGGATATTTAATCATAATTGATGAGTGCAGCATTCTGCAGCATAGAGATTTTATTTGTATTCTGTTGTCCTGCCCTGGCTCTACCTCCAGTTCAGTTTAATGTAAATGTAATAGGGAATGCTGTAGAATTAAAAAAAAATGTAGTGAATATTACCTCCATCCAGATCACGTACCAACATATAACATGGAAAGCAATTTTTTTTTTTCTTTTTTCAAGGTGGGTCAGACTTGTTGGTCAGGTCTAAATTACCTTTCCTGTCTGATCCTTACTATAGCATTTCATTTCAGTTGCAAGAATGCTGTAGCAAGAAGGGAATACTTTTTATTTTTTGGACTAAACCTGTCTATCTCTTTCTTATCAAAAATTTTAAAGTGTAGTTCTATACTTAAGCTTTTAATATTGATTAAATAAAAATGGTATGAAAACAGTGAACTGAGGGGTGTTGATCTTTGATAATGATTGTAATGAAATAACAAACTGCATGTCAGGACAAAGTTCTGAGAAACTTACCTTTGCTAAAAGATACCTTGGTCTGAATGTAATACCTAATACCTAGAGAACTGTTTTCTGAGACAGTCAGTTGCACTGTACAGAATTGTGAAGATTTTTTGCTGGTGCTTGTTGAATCTTCATGTTGACCTTTATCATTGGTCCAGTCTGGCTATCCCGAGGAGGTGGAATTTGCACTCTTCTACTGAGGCAACACATTTTTTTTCTGTTGAGAGGGGCAGGGTGTGTGTGTGTGTGTATGAAAGCATGCAGAGCACTTTGCACGTACATCAAAATCCTGTAGGTAGAACAAAGCTAACTTTTGTTCTTATTGCTTTCTTCCCATGTGCTTTATGTGTTGTCAGTAATGAGATAGGCTTGCGTGCCTTCCTGAAAAAGCCTGCCTCCTTCCCACCATGCTCAGCTTACTATCGCTGTCTTTCAGGGACAAGGCCCCAGGCCAGCGAGAATGTGATTTCTCCATTGATGGGATCAACAGATGCATTAGAGACATCGAGCAGGCCTCTCTTGCAGCCATCAGTCAGAGTCTGGCCACCAGGGATGACATCTCTGTGGAGGTAAGGGAGGTAGCACAGGGACAAAGAGTAATGCTGGGCAGCCTCGTTCACCCTGCTGTAACGCTGCATACTTGAAACATCTCAGACTGGATGAAGCTATACAAAATAAGTTATTACAGGAAATAGTTTTAGATAAAATTCTTTTGTATTTAAATAATGAAGTCATCTTGGACACCATGTTGAACTGAAGTAAATGTTACTGAAAATGGCAGTTATTCACAAAGTGGTACAGGAATGTAACAAAGTGCAAGAATCTTTTTGCCTTTCATGAGAGTGAGGTCAATCCCAGTGGCTGGCAAGACATTAAGTAGCTCTGAATTAACAACCAGTATTTTTGTCTTGACAAGCCCAGTAATATGCTTTTCTTATGCTCCTGTCCCACGGACAGTATTCAGGAGGTCAGTCCACATCCCTGTCCCTCAGAGGTGTCGTATTTTCTGTTTGTCTTTCCTTATAGGTGAATTTCTCCTGCTAGTTTCAAAGTCTACAGCTCTTGTGCTGTACCGTCTGCTTTGAAGAGTGTTTCTTCATTTTTGAAGTTGCAGCTACTGCTGGTTTCTCTGATTGGTGCAGCGGTACTAAATCTTGGCAGGACAAGAATAGTTTGGGGACTGTTGTCATGTTGCGATGAGAGAGGACACCTACTCCTGAGTTTGCTACTGTCAGCTGGAGCGGGAGGGAGCCACCTTCCCCTCTCCAGATCCCCAGACTTGCCATGTAAACCTAAAGAGGAGCAGGCTTATCTTGGGGTTTTTGTTGTTGAAATAGGGTAAAGAAGAAGGAATGAGAAAGTATGTAAAGAAAGCTGACAGCATGGATTTCTGCATCCTGCTATAGTGGGTCATTTGAACAGCGTTCTGAATATTTTGATTGGTCTGAATGTGATTGTTTTGGTATGGTACAACTTGATAAAAGAACCGCTGTGTTAGTAACTGACAATATCTCTCTATGTTAGGCTCTACAGGAGCAGCTGACATCGGTTGTCCAAGAAATTGGCCACCTCATTGATCCCATAGCTACTGCAGCTCGAGGAGAGGCAGCTCAGCTTGGCCACAAGGTACTGTCCTACCGTTACAAAGGTATTTGAAATCTTGGACAGCTGGACTTTAGGGGAGACCGTGATCTAGTAGCTCTTTCACCTCTTACAAAAGAGCAGAAGAAAACGTGGAAGGAAGAAAGATCTGGGATTTCCAAATACTTGGAGCTAAAACCAAATAAACCTGTTTATGCTTTGGGACATTAGATAGATATTTTTATTGAAGTTTTGGTGAGGGAGAGGTCCATGGAGAAAGGACAAATGAATAAAGCGGAGGGAAAAGCAAAGATGGAAGGGTAGATCACAACATTTATAGGTCTCCCTACCTCTGGCTCTTGCAGCCAGCAACCGTACATATGTGTAGATTCTCCTGTCTCTTGTGCTGTGTTAAAGGTGACTGCAGGACCTGGGGCCCATCACACTCCAGGCTCTTTTGGCAGGTCACAGAGTTGGAGTTCAAATAGTTAGATATAGCAGAATTTGGCCAGTTGAAGAAGTCTGGCAAAGGTCCTAGCATAAAGCATGCTATTCCAATTCTTGGCCAGCTCATGACAAAGTGAGGAGGGAAGGGTGAGGTATACACAGAGGTCACCTCTGGCCTGTGGAAGCCCGTCTCCTGAAGTGGCTTCTGTAGCCTGAAGAGAGAAGTTTAGATTGTGATTTCAAAAGAAGAGAGTGATGTGCCTGCTTTCCACCCTCTGAGAGAGGCACTCTGTCCATTGATTGTAGAGGATGTGTTAGCTTTACTAGATAAAAATTCGCTATTTTGAACTACCCTGAATTTCAGCCCCTGCTGCAAATTCTTAGGGGAAGAAATGCTTGTAACAATCTTACATTCTATTGCAAGTGTTGTTTAAACATGTGTCTCTGTTATGTGGAGTGTAAGTGTGATAGACCCTGTGTGTATTAGATCTCTGTCCAGAAATGAATATTGCAATACATGTACCAGAAGTATACATTGTACAGGATTTTAGTCGTTTCTCATATAGCAATTCCTCATCCTACAATATATTCTTGAGAAACAAATAAATACAAGTGTTCTGTGTCAGTGCATTTGTTACTGGAAAGGAGTGGCTTTGTTCGTGTGACAACTCTTCCAGAGTTGTACTCTTTTAGCTTTGGATAAACATCAAGTATTTCGTAACATCTCAACTATTTGCAATTTTCAGTTTACCTAGCCCATAGAGGCACACATAGAGCAAATCAGGATTGCTAAGATACAGGTAGTTTGGGTTTCACATTCCTCCTCCTGCTTGTTAGGTAAATGTTGACCAAAGTCAATAGCACTATTCTGGAGCCTGTTTTTCCTGCTGAATGCAGAAGAAATTGTTCCTGCTGTTTACTTTGTCATGGTTTAGAAGACTTTTCTTTTTTTTTTTTAGTTGTTGTTTTGTTTCGTGAAATCATTCCTATTTTTGAGGGGTTTTTTGTTTGTGGGGGGTTTTTTGTGTTTTTTGCTTTAATCCTCTGAGAAATGAGATAGAAAAAGAAGCCCAAGTCTTAAAATTTTATTGGCTCTTAGCTGTCCACGTAGTCATTTAGATAGAGTAAATCTTTCAGTATCTTTTCCTGCACATGAAATACTGCTATTTTTCTTCCTCATGCCAGCCTTTGAAAGCTACTTATAACCCCTGTAAACATGTGAGCCTTTGGACTTCAGAGGCTTCAGATGTGCCCAATGGTGCCGCAGTGGGCTGTTGGTGGAGTAATTGGCCCAAAGCACTGCAAGGTTTTTGCATCCAGTAAAAACTGTAACAGCAAAGTCTCATGGATTTCTGACAGGAACCAAGCACAGTTGTGGTTTTGTACAGGTGGTGTCAGATGACAGGTAGACTGTAAAAATATTAATTTGTATAAAAATATTCACTTATTTTCATAGAATATTTATATAGTCACAAGCACATGTTTCCTCACAAGAAGTGTAAATCAGACCAGAAACTGAGGAAAGCAGGGACTGACTCTCTGTATTTCTGAAGACTAAAGCGCAGCAACAGAAGCTGCTGGCACAACTGTGTCTTCAAATATTCCACACACCAGATTGAGCCCCAGTAATTGAGGGTTGTAGCATGCTTATATCAGCCACTGGGTTGTAGACTAGCACTTAACCACTGCTCTCCTTTTTAGCAGCAAGAAACACTGCAGGGCCATGTGGCTGTCTTATGGAAGTGTTCATGCAGCAGGAGTGATGAACTATGTCTAGAAGTCACGTTAGTTCTTGTGCCCACTTTGGTGTCTTACACAGCAGAGAACCATCCAGGTTTGCACTGGAATCTGACAAAGAGGGTTTGAAAGGTTGGGAAGCAAAGGTTGCAAATATGAGCATTCCCTTGGGGGAGCAGTGCTGTCCCATTTGTTATCTGTCATCAGCAACGGAGGTTGAGAAATTCCTCCTTTGCATGGAGGCAACACTTACCATGGATGCCCCGAAGCAGCATGCAATTCCTGTGATAGTTTTGAATATTATTTCATCCGACCTCAAGGGACTGTGTGTGTCTGAGGGAGGAGACACAGGGCTTTATCAAGGAATCTGAAGGTGAAGGGAGACTGAATCACATGGGCCGATAATATAAACTAAAGGCTGTACAGCACAGAAGTGTTAGGACAATGTGTGACTTGAGCTAACCCATGGTTTGAAGGTAATTAAGGAATATGGTTCCTCTCTTGCACTTGAGAAATGTGGTTAATGGATTTCTGTGGTTGTTCTGGCTTTCTTAGGTAACGCAGCTGGCAAGTTACTTTGAACCCTTGGTTTTAGCCGCAGTTGGCGTAGCTTCCAAAACACTAGATCATCAGCAACAGATGACCGTGTTGGACCAGAGCAAGACGCTAGCAGAGTCTGCCTTACAGATGCTCTATGCCGCCAAAGAAGGGGGAGGAAACCCCAAGGTATGGTTGCCGTGTGTAACTAAGGGGCATAACTTGTTGGCAAGGGGAGAGGGCGGAGGGGGCACAAAATTCATCACCTTCCTAGTGCATGGCTCAGGGATACGTTTGCAGTGAAAATGCAGTTGATGGCTCTCCTGGTTATTTTGATTGAAGATGTTTTTGAGTTGTATTTCTTCTTATTTGCTGCTTTAGAAAGTCTGGTGTTATGAAACAATTCTTTAGGAATGTTTTTTGTTATAGTCTTTTTTAGTGATCTTTTCTCTTGTTCCTATGTTTACATGTGGTTTTTTTGAACAATTTCTGTGGTATGGAAGTAGACTGTTCCACTATCTGGTGGCGGTTTTGCCTTACCTTTGTTGCTTCTGTTACGTACGAGTCTTTCTCGTAATTTTTTTCTACAAAAGGTCTGCTTTCTTTTCTAAGCGATTCCTATTCAGCATTGTTTTCTTGTCTAAGGAAGATATGTTCTGTCAACACTGGTGTTAGATTTAGCTTTTCATCTTTCACCACAAAGGGGATTTTTAGAGCTGTTACTATATTGTCTTCGTTAATTACATTTTTGGTTCACATGTTGATTTGTGCACAGAATGGTTTCCGACTATCTCTGTTTTCTCATTTCCTCCCTTCCAGGCATCCCATACTCACGATGCAATCACTGAGGCTGCTCAGCTGATGAAAGAGGCTGTGGATGATATCATGGTGACCTTAAATGAAGCTGCAAGCGAAGTAGGCATGGTTGGAGGTATGGTAGACTCGATAGCAGAGGCAATGAGCAAGGTGAGCATAGAAATCCAGAGGTTTCTTGTTTTGTTTTGTTCTGATTTTTGTACTTGAAAGCTGATTGATATTACAGGGGGTTGGACAAGCTGCTGCTGACTCCCTTCAGCAGTGGTTGGTTAGCTGACACACTGTGACAGGAAATCTAAGGATTCTTTGGTTTTGCAGATTGTGAAATCAAACTGATGTGTGCGATGGCGCTCAGGTTAACAACCTACACAGTACCTGTTAGTAGGATGACTACAAAATATTTTTATTTGGGAATATTTAACTGCAGTCTTAGGTCAACTGGCCTTTCCTTTTTGCTTCCTTTTCCTATTTACCTTTCATGTCAGTCTCCTAACGATTAGCAGGCCGACTTTGAAACAAACTGCTTTCAAAGAAGAGATCAAAGCCTGAAGTACTTTGCTACACTTCGTAAAGTATTCCACTAGAAATGTAGTTGCAAAATGTAAAGGAGTTCAGTCCAAATAATTGGCTTTTCCTGTCTCAAGTTGAAGGTGTGCAGGATTGAAGCTTTAACAACTTAAAGGAATCTTAAATTGTCATCTTACGGGAACATTTTTGGTGATGGTTGCACCTTCCTTTCTACAGTAGTTGAGAACTACAGGTAGTTTGTCATCATGTAAGAAGTTGACCTTGTGCTCAAAAACTCTGCACTGTAAATTCTCTGTCTTCCGTGCTCCTAATGTGGGCTGAAGTCTTTTCTGAGCTTCTCCAAACATCCTGGTGCACTTTCTTCACTTACATACTTTGAGAGAGCATAACAACGAGTATTTAATACAATTTCAGTATTGCATGTAAAGTATGCTATTGGTTATGAACTTATTCTTTTGAATGTATTTCTCTCTCTCTGGCAGCTGGATGAAGGTACACCTCCAGATCCTAAAGGAACATTTGTTGATTATCAGACCACTGTGGTGAAATATTCTAAAGCCATTGCTGTAACAGCACAGGAAATGGTAAGATCTTTGGTTAGGTACACAGAAGAGTTTGTACTTAGTTCTAAAGAACATGGAATGATTTGCACAGTGTTGTGAAACTCTTTATAATGCTAGTTTTCAATAACCTTCTTTCTTTAGGGTTAATGGACCAAACAAAAGAAGATATGATTTTGTCAATTTAACTCTTGAATCTTAGTGGCGTGACTGTAGGGGTGGCCCTCTGCAGGAGGGCTGCTGGATTGTGTTTGGCTCTTCTGTGTAAAAGCTTTTTATTTGGCTCATTTTCTATGAGAAGTAAAGGGAAAACATTTCACATCCACACTTCTCCCAGCAGCCTGCTTGTCACTGAAATACCACCATACATTAATTCATGACTTCAGGTTACCCTTTCACACTTGCTGTTTTGTTAAGCCTGTGAAATGATATCAGTGTTTTCAGACCCCTGTAATATTTAGGAACGAATGCACATCAGCCTCTCAAATTGTTCATTTCTTGCATTTCTGTGGTTCATCTGGGTTTAACAAAGGAAAAAAGGACACTTGTTGAATCAAGATTTTCTCAACTCAGTTTTCACAGTAATGCTTACCATAACATGTTTACCTTTTGAAGAGTACTCCCATGCTTGTTTGTTTTTAAGAGAGGCAAGGGGGCTATTTATGTGCACTACACACAGGATTTGTTTACAAAACAGATTGCTGTTGTAGTCTAGACAGGTTGCTGATTCTGCTGTCTATAGCATGGCAGCTTGTTGTCAAACAGTATAAATCTGTCTAAAACTAGTTTTGTCCCAAGGATGAAATTCCATGATTTTTACTGACATAAATTGGAGACAGAAGAAATATCTCTGTTAAAAGGTAGACTTTTCCTGGAGAGATTTAGTTATGCTGACGTTCTACTGAGGCATTCCATGTAGTCCTACCTATATCTTCTTGGTCGTCTTCCCGTATCTTAGACATGTTTTGCATCATTCCTCAGATTTTTCCGTTGTCATGCTCCCATGCCACACCAGTTGAGAGTGATGTGGGCTGGCTCACCTTTGACAAAATAAGGTGACTGTGACACACAAAACCTGCTTCTGCGCCCAGTCCAAGTAACTGTGTACCTGGCCTATTGCCCCGCTGTGTCAAAGAGTGAATTACCAGCTCTAACTGCCGCTCTTTGATTACTCTGCTCATTCTGCGAGTGCCTGGTTACCGTGACTCTAATAAAGCATGTTTGCTTGAGTTTCCTCATGGAATTCTTGCTGGAGGACAGGTCCCTTACATGGCAAGCGGTTTTCCGCAATTTCATCATGGTGGCCAAACAAATGAGTGTGCTTCTAAGCTGGAGTGTATTAACTAATTATTCTCATGCTTGTTATTTTTCTTTTTTTCTTGCCTGTGTTCTTTTTTCAGATGACTAAGTCGGTTACTAACCCAGAAGAGCTGGGAGGACTTGCATCACAAATGACCAATGACTATGGGCATTTGGCTCTCCAGGGCCGAATGGCTGCAGCTACAGCAGAACCAGAAGAGGTCTGCAGTGTTTAGACCTCTTTATTCTCTGTACACGGTGGCGTCAACATGGGTATTCTTTTACTGTAGAGAATACAATACATGCAGAGCGGGTGACAAGGGGTACTCACCTTGCTTGGTTGCAGCAACATGCTTGCAACCATTGCCAAATGCAACACATCCCTTGTATGATCAAACAGATAATAGGTTTCAAACAGTTGGGTAACATGTTTTCTTACAAATGTCTTTGCAGTGATTGTAAAACAAATGCAGTGAATTTGTTTCCACTGCCTTTGCTTCATTAGCCACTTTTGCACGCAAGCACTGTCTCTACTGCATGTGCTCTGTCTGACAAGCAGACAGATGTGCTGCTTCTGGCCTGCTGACGCTTGACATGTAGGACAGGACAGCACATCTCTTCCCAGAAGAATTTCATTTGACCTACTGTTGCTTGATTGAAACTGTGACATGAACAGAGTCAACATTATAGGGTGTTTTGGCTATACAGATCTGTCTTTTACAATCTACTTTGATTTTCACTAAAAGCAGAGTTTAAAAAAAAAAAACTATATGCAGCCAGACAAAAACTCTACCAAGTTTGTTTTCATTGGATAGAAAGGAACCGATGAACATGAGTGAAATTGTGTGTTGTTTCAAAATGCCAAGTTACTTACATGTATGTGTTGTAAGTACCGTTTCCTTCTTACAGTTTGTGAAGAAATATCTATTTCGGTCTTTGATATCAACCTTTCTCTCCTCCAAATATACTCTTTCTTCAGTGTGCCTTTGCAGGTTGGAGCAGCGCTACATGTAGTATCACAGAGAACGCATTTACTCATAACACTCAGCTTTACCATTGCTCACGTGCGCAGGTGTTAACAGTAGGAATTAGGATTTACTGCGACACGTTTTCAGTGAGTGTTCAGAACTTCAGATGGGCTTCCCTTCTGTTTCTCTTCAACCCTCTCATTGCTCTCAATCCACGTGAATTGTCTGTGGAACAAGTTTTCTTATAGGAGTGCTGAGAATTTGCAGAATTTTAACAGCATTTAGGGACTATGCAAAAGATGTAACATTCAGCTTTGTAAGTGTGACTTTTTATGCTACAAGCCTTGTTATAAGCATTACTCGATCAAAGAACAGAAACCTCTTGTCCTCTTAGTCCACCTTCAGAAAGAAACAACTCGTGATATAAGTGCATAATTCTGTAGATGGGGGCAGACCCTCCTAAATTCCTTGGGGCTTTCACTTACAGACAACTTGCAAATACAAGTGAATTCTTAGTTATTTACTATACAGCTTTCCTTCAATCTTGTATGTTTTGATGAATGAGAAATATACATATGCTTTTTTATCTTGCCTGTAAGCGATTTTAAGTATAACTTCCTGTCTTGAAAGAGAGATGCAGGCAGCCAGTAAGCATCTTTTGCCAGTGGGACATATTTTGTACCTCAGAGTTGGAATAAGACACAGGAGAAGCAGGTTCCCCATGCAATCTTACCTGCTTCATGCTAACAGAGGAATACGGACTATTCACTTCAGTTCCATTAAGCTGTTACTGCATATTCTCAGAGCACTATTACAGACATTCTTTCACCTCTCTATTCTCCTTGTGTGCCTTTGGTTATGGATTGTAGACAAACTTCGTGGAGATGAAGCAAGAGGTTATCTCACCATCACTGGAATTACCATATTATCTACATAAAAGACCTTTGAAGAGTTTTTGACTCTGTAATTACATTCTGCTGCTGATAGACAAATGTTTCTCGCTCAGTAGCTACATGAAAAGCAATGGCTTGCATTCAGCTTGATATTGTTAAATCAAATTACCATTTCTGCACGTTACTTTCTGCCTGAAGTTGAAATAATTCCATTTGTGATACTAATGGCTGCGATTCCTGCTTACTTATTAATCCCAATACATACCTATATGCCTCAGTACATGCAGGTACTAAAAGTATCGTGTTTCTGAACAGGGACTTTGCAGCTTATGCTGTAGGATTATAAATAAATCAGAAGTGGCAAGGGCAGGATTTTCCACATGTCAGTGCTCTGCATGTACGTGGTCAGTTCTGGAGAGCTGAGACTCTTGGCAAGATTCAAAGAGAGAGTCATATACTTTTTGACCCAGTTTCAGCGGTGTAAAGTAAATGTGTCATTTTTACCCATCATATTTATCTTCAATACAGTTCATGCTGATGATACAGTTTTGGGAGATGAGGTAGTGTTATTTGAATGTGGTGAAGCAGTGTGTGCTTGAATTACATATCCCTGACCTGGGTACACGCCTTATGCCTTCTCTTTCCCAGGATCTGGTTCACTAGTGCTCCTAATTCATCAGTTAGGCCTTTTATAGTGTTGTGCTACATGAGTAGATTGTATTATGTTGCTCCTTTTTTTCTGATCTCTGCAGAGAGTATAGTGATGGGCAGAATATTGGGAATAAAAATTCACCAGAGTGACTTTGTTTCCATTTGTGTTGACACAGTGCACCAACGTGACATTGTTTTTTCACTTTGCTCTTGCTTCTTTTTTCCCCCTGTACATCCTTTAACATCTAGATAGGGTTCCAGATCAGGACTCGGGTGCAAGAACTTGGCCATGGCTGTATCTTTCTTGTACAGAAAGCTGGAGCTCTCCAGATTTGCCCTACAGACAGCTACACCAAAAGGGAGTTGATAGAATGTGCTCGCGCTGTCACAGAAAAGGTAAGACAACCCTCTGTGTTCCCCCACAGTGTTTGTCTATTGAGCTTCCCCAGGGAGTAAGCCAGTCAGATTGCTAGAGTTCAGGAAATATTTATTTTTTTAAAAAAACTTCCCATTATAGTACAATATTGGCTTAATTACACTAAGTTCTTAATTTTCTTTCAAGTGTTCCATGCAGTTCATGTGTTAGATTAGCCCATGATTAACCCTTGCTCATGTCGCATAATAGAACTTCAGCCTCATACCAGAAGGAGACCAGTCCGATCCTAATCGCAAAGGCACTTGTGCCTTGTGAGGTGCCCCCATGGAAATACGAAGTTCAAATGGATGGCCACAATTGCTCAAATGAGGCTGGTTGCTGAGGTGTGATCTTGTCTAGTAATGTCCTCCCCTTTTAATATTGGACCAAGCTAATGCACTTAGAACTGTGTCTTCACGCTCTGGGGTTTCTTGGTCTCTGGAAACGTCTGCTTCAAACTGATGGCCTGGCTAGCTCAGCCTTGGTGAACCTTTATGACAGCCTCTCTCTCCTTCTCTTGGGCACAAACATTGAGAGTCAAATGTCAGTTACTGTTCGATGTTACCAAACATCACTTGTTCAGCCTGTGTTAGTGTGCTCTCAGCTGAACAAACTTTTCAATGTGTTGTGCCCCAGGAGTATCGGCAATTCCAAATTTAGGCAAGGGTAGACAGCATCTTGTCAGAAGAGCTAAAGCTGATAAGGAGACTGATAATGAATCACAAGGACAACCTGTTCGGGGGTAATATTGAATCTGAGCAGAACCTTAGGAAGGACTGTAGTATGAGAAGTCAGTAGACTTATCCCCATATGTGGAGACTTGCTCTCAAAAGTCGAGTTTGGAACCGTAGCGTGGTATGAGAACAGCAGCCCAGCTGCAGAGCTTTGTAACTATTACATTAATTAGATGAAATGGAGATCTTTAGCTTTTTTAGTGATCAAAAATGTTGCTAGATATAACCACATGTGTTGCATTTCTGTAATTTTCTATAAATATAACAATATTTTGTGTCTGGATTCAGAGAGCCTATGCTTTCTATTTCTCTGATGTTAAAGTTTATATCTGTGTACTGAACGTGATTCCTGGGGTGCTTGAAGATGGTGTTTACTTGCACGTTAGGGGAAAAGCAGTAGCTCTTGGCTCTGACGTTTCTCCTGGCAGTTCACTGCATTACCCCTGGGTGTATTTCAAGGAGGTTTTAACTGATGTGTTTCATCCTGTAATGATCAGTTCTCTTCATTCTGTCTGAACAGGGAACTCCATAGCTGAAGTCCCCTTTAATTTGAGACAATCTTTAGTCATCACAAGGACTACTGCACAGAGAGAGCAAACAAGAAAAAGGGACAGGAGAGGTTTATTGAAGTGCGCAAAATGACACTGTGGAATGAATTTCCATTGTTGGTTCCAGTTGTGTTAAAGAGTTCACTTCACTCAGCATCTCATAAAGGAGCTTTCCAACATGACCACTGTTTTGGTTTATGTTGTTTCCAGGTTTCCTTAGTTTTATCTGCCCTTCAGGCAGGAAACAAAGGCACCCAAGCCTGTATTACTGCAGCCAGTGCCGTGTCTGGGATAATTGCAGATCTGGACACCACTATCATGTTTGCTACCGCTGGAACCCTTAATGCTGAGAACAACGAATCATTTGCAGACCACAGGTCAGTGGCACTGAAAAGGGTGGAAGAGCACGTGCACAGGGGAACAGTGGAAGTGGCAGAAGTGGCCGGCACGTGGAGATAAGTTTTAACCTTTCTAGATTCCCATGAATGAAACTTAATGAAGCCGTGAAGTGAGAAGAGAAATGGGAAGATTGGGATATTGATAGGGGACAGCAGATTTCATTTTGGTTATCTCTGTGAGGAAAAAATTTTTAAAACTGGGGAACATCTGAGACCACTTCCAGCAGAAGACCACAACTGTAGCACTGTTTTGGCCTTCTTTTGTTTTTATTCAAGCCATCTCCATGCACAGACTAGCATGCACTGTTATTCCAGTAGCAAAACTTAGCTGGCTGTGACATTAAAGAGGAATCTTCTATATACATTTTTCCAACAGCTGTTCTTGATTGTCTGGCTGTTTGTCTTGCTAAATCATGCTTATGGTTAATGCGGTTGTAGACAGCAGTGATGGAAACAGCACAGCTTTGCCACGCATTTTCCTCTTTGGCAGAGATAAGCCCATTTTCCGTTCAAGTAACATCTGCAATAAAATAATCCCACAGCATTTTTCATCATATAAAGAGATTTGCAGCATCTGACGGTTACTTCCTTTGCTGTAAAACTCAGGGTTTCACAGCCAAGACACTGACTTACTGCTTCACAGCCTGGTTGGCCTACACAGCAGTTCTGTGGCCAGCGTTTATTTCCCTGCCTTGTCAGTTCCTGCAGAAAGAGGAAAGACCCAGAGGTGTGTTAGGTGCTGCCATTCTGCAGAGTGAGAATCGGGGATTTTCGTGCAAGTGTTATTAATCTCCAGGCTGATCTTTTACATGAATATGATTCTAGTTCTCAGTCTCTTGACTTGTTTGTGAAGTGCGTTCTCAGGATGGTTTCTTCTTTTACCCAGATGTTGTCCTGACATCTCAAAACATGTATATGGTGGGGAGAGCCCTGACTAGCTCAGTCTCTCTTCTTTTTGCTGTTCTTGCTACTGCCTTCCTCATAAATAATTACTGTAGTTTCCTTACGATATGCTGAGTAAGATGGAGGCTTTACAGCTGTTCCTTTCCACATGGCATCCCCATATTTTCTTTTGATGTTAAAATGCAGTGCTCTCTTTGCTACTGTCTTACCCCATTTATTTTCAAGATGGGGTCATTTTAGTAAACTGCTTTGCATCTACCCCAAAATACAATGCTACTCGTTTAATAGTNTTTTTTTTTTTTTTGATTGCAGCCAGGCCTGTGGTATAGTATCATGAGTGGTCACTGGCATGATGACTTACATCAGCTCTTTTATGTAGCTGTTAGTCACTATAACATTGAAAAACACGTTTTTTTCCTCTTCTGCTTTTCCACTTCCTTCCCTGCTTCCTCTTTTTTTGCTGCAGGGAAAATATCCTGAAAACTGCAAAAGCTTTAGTTGAAGATACAAAATTGTTGGTTTCTGGTGCTGCCTCAAGTCAGGACAAACTGGCCCAAGCAGCTCAGTCATCAGCTAACACCATCACCCAGCTTGCCGAGGTAGTGAAACTGGGAGCAGCTAGCTTGGGATCCGATGATCCTGAAACACAGGTGAGATGCTGGACTGTTTTTCTGATACTTTTTAAGAGACCAGAGACGGTTTTCAGTTGATAAGACTGTGGGACTTCTGCTTTTAAGCAACACTATAGGGTTCATTTTTTCTGGGACTTACCTGGGTTTTCTCAAGCATCACCATTTTTTAGAACACAATCAAGAGGTTAAAGCATTGAGTGGAACTTTTGCTTTTATTTCATGGGTGTGTTCCAGCTGGGATGCTTTTGGCAAAGTATTTGTCTGACTTTTGTATTAAGTTGCGATTGGACCCCTGGCATCCCAATTTTGTTCTAAAGAGCTTGCATGACTTTAAAGCTACTTACCCACCTTACAGCAGGGCTGTGCACTGGGTGGTCCTTGTGTAGCCTCGTAAGCTTTTGCCATTCCTTAGCTATGTCTGAGTTGGTTTTCATTTAAGTCAGTAGCTTCAGCATTCAGTGTATTTTATCTCAAATATTTCTTCAGTTGTTTGTTTGGATTTTTGTGAAATAAAAGTTGGCAAGCTTATTGCAGGTGTGCTTCTGGTGATATCTAATTAGTCTGAACCAGCCTGCTCATTTGCATAATGCTTTGAAAGGAACATGTGTCATGTTTTGCTTGGCCTATATGATGGACTAAACTTCCAAGATGCTCTTCTATAGGAAAATGCTGCTGGAAGCACATGTTTTTTTCTTTTTAAGAGGAGAATTCCCATAAACTAGCAACATTTGCAAAACATTTATCACAACGTTGCAGGTGCATCATGTGTCCTAAATGGAGCATTTCTAATAGCTTTCGCGCATGATACTGTGGCAGCATTTTTCCGTAGCAGCAACACTTATTTTACTGAGTCAGCAGAGTTTCAGATGTCTCACACTGCAAGTTACTGCACAACGTGGGCAGTTGGAGAACAAAGAATTGCATCAGTCTGTCCAGTGTCTCAGGTTTTGTTCTTATTTCCATGGTGAAAGAGCTTCTGAGCTACCAAAAGCTGAATAAACTTTTCAGGAAAAACAAGGACTCCACTCCTATATAAGTTACAGTGAACTACGAACAAGAAAGAATGAGGCAGTTTTATTATTTTTTTTTAATGCTACAGAAGTACAGTTACTGAGAAGTGATTGTTCCACGTCTTTACATCTCTTCTTTTTCCTAAACTTTCTCATTTTTCATGCATCTTTTAATATTTTCCTTAAAACGAACTCTTCTGAATTCCAGCAAGATTTAAAACATCTGATTTTCTACTAGTATAAAAGGCAAAGGAGAAGTATTTGGAGGAAGGAATTACTGCAATAATACCCTAAAACAATTAACAAGCCTGTTTTACTCTCTGTCTTTTGACATTGAGTTTAGGAGACAATATCTCCAGATTTTACTTAGGATTCGTGACTTTAAGGCCAATAGATTTTTGGAGGTTTTTTTGCTGTGTTCTGAAAATCGTGCCACCCTCCAGGCTACCATTCCTTGCCTGAGGCTTACGGCTGTTTCTCATTATGTAGGTTGTCCTGATCAATGCTATAAAGGATGTTGCAAAGGCCCTGTCTGATCTTATTGGTGCTACCAAAGGAGCTGCCAGCAAACCAGCAGATGATCCATCCATGTACCAGCTGAAAGGTGCTGCCAAGGTAAAACCTTATTCTTACGTCTTATTTGAAAGTATCTGTGCAATCACACTTGACAGACATGCAAAGCTCGGATTCCAACAATTTCTGATTGCCTGAAATCTCATCTCTTTTTTTTGCTTCATTAGCATCCTGGGATGGCACAGAAGATTGAGATACTATTGAGTTTCCATGAAGCTGTCAGTTTTTGTAGGTGGTCAGATGACTTTTGTGGTTTTGATGAAAGAACTGTAATTTTTCTGAAGACAAACTTCTTTCTTTTGCAAGCCCATTATCTGAGTGCAGGTTCTCCTTTAATAATGTAGACTAAAATTTATCCAGTATCAAATGATACCTAAATGCTACATTCTAAACAGTGGCACATGTTCAGGATAAGCACGTGGCCTCTTTATTTAGACCTTGGTGCATGGGGAAGGGGAGGGAGAGTGGGAGGGAAGCCAAAAAAACCCATCTCCATTAATTCTACAGTAGAATATTGTGGATTTCTGATCCCTCTCTTTTTGATCTTTCTACATACCTAGGTACATAGGTATTACAAAGCTCAAAGCTCACAGATTATGCTATACCCATGATGTCTTTGTGCTTTATTTTCCCTGCACCTGAGGTGTGTTATGGCATTTGTCTCACAAAGATTGCCTTACCAAGGCTTTGTGTCTAGAATATTTCCACATGTGGAGATTTAAGCAATATTACTTCTACTTTCACATTATGAGAGTGTCGTGGCAGCTTCTTGCTTGGCTGGAAGCTCTTCTCGCTCTCATGTCTGTTGCTTACCTGTAGGACCTGTGCCTCTTCCGTTCAGAGCACACAGTAACAGGAAACTGCTGAGGCACTACTTGAAAATGACCCATCTAGTCAAGAGAAGTGGCTTCTTGGCTCTTCTTGCTGTGAAGAGCTCTCTGTATTTTAAGCCATCATTGTCAGGAAGCTAGCCTTTCTGTCTCTTCTTTGTTCATTGTAGCTGTTATTTGTATCTCAACATACTGGGGTACAGGACAGGTGTAGTTATTATTGTCCATGAGGTTATTTTGCATCAGGGCTATTTGGTTTGTAATGGGAACAGTAATGCTGACTCTATAGTCTGCATTTGGGCTTGAGGTTGGCATTCGGCTGTTCCCTTACCTGGGGGCCTATTTGATTGCAGAGAATGTACTGGGTAAATTTCAGAATTCAATTTCAGATGCATACCTGTGTTTGCATCTCTTTTAATTTGCAGTGTAAGTTGTGCAGGAAGAAAATACACTAACTTGATCTAGCTGGATAAGACATCTACTCTGGAAATGTTGTGGTTCTTCCATTTTTTGTAAATTTTTGCCAGAACACTCACACTTAACACAGTATAACTCAGCAGTTAGTCATGCAACTTGCAGGGAGTTTTCAGAAACTGACCAGCAGGAGAACTGATATTTACTCACATAACAAGTACAGTTTGTGAAGTCTTCTAGGCCCTGTTAGAAGTAATAATGCTGCCAGCTTCATTTGCCTTGCTTCATACTCTGCTGTCTCTCAAAAATGGGAGGGAGGAATCACAAGGTTTTGTCCTCATCTCTCTGTCCTCCAGGTAATGGTCACAAATGTCACATCGCTTTTGAAGACCGTTAAAGCAGTAGAAGATGAAGCTACTCGAGGGACAAGAGCTCTTGAAGCCACAATTGAGTACATCAAGCAGGAGCTCACGGTACGGAACAAAACAGCCATACATGGCAGTTTTCTAAAGTATATTCTTACATTTAAAGCAGCCTGTCCAGGCCCAGCCCCGCTCCTGAGGCTGTGCTTTGCCGCCTCACAGTGCATTGGGTGCAGTTTGGTTTTTTCTACCTGTTGCAAATCGCCTCTGAAAGTACAATCCCAACAGCACTTCAGCCTGTCTACTTCCAAGCATGACCAGTCCCTACTTTGAGATTCACAAGGCTACTGTCATGCACAAATCTGAAAGCAGCTGCTTCTTTAGAACCTAAGCTTTCACTGCAGATACTGTTTTTGGAGTTCTGCTCTTCACTTAATTTTTTTGGCCCTGGTTTTGATAATGTCTCCTCAGCATCATAGCTGTATTGCAGCTGGAGTTTAATCTTCTTTCTGTTTTACCTTTATTATAAAATGGTACTACCAGTGAATACGTAGCCCCCTATCCTATACTCTGTCTGAGCAGGAATTAACAGTAGCATGGAATTCTTTCCCAAATTAGGTGTTAGACCATGACAACTGTTTTTTTTTCCTCTTTGAGATACAAAAGTATAACTCCAGCTGCAGCTTTCAGTTATTTTGGTTTTTCCTAGTGCACTAGTCAGTGACATAAATTAATACGAGTGTTTTTGTGAAGAAGCCTGATTTTTTTGCTTCCTTTACTTACAGGCCATTTTTATAAAAAAAATATAGACACAGCTTCCAGCAGAAAATATTTTGTTGTATAGTCTGTGGATTGACAATTTTTACACCATAACAGCACTGGCACGGTTCTGCCGTGTCAAGTGCTCTCCATAAGAGCACTATTACACGCCAGTACACTAGAGCATTACAAGTGGATCTGTTTTTCATCTTGTAAGCAGTACTGTTATAATGAAGAAATAACAATTTTTTATTGTAGGTTGGGGTTTGTTGTTTTGGTTTTGGTGTTTTTTTTCCAAATATCTGTATATAGTTGTTGGGAGTTCATACAGTGTCTGTAGTGGCTAAAACTCCTGATTCAGTACCTGGTCAGGAGTGTTCTGTACGATACCCAGCGCATGCTACTGTTGTGTCTCCTCATGAAGGCCTGGCGAAGTTACATTCCTTCCCATAACTGATCTAAAAACCTGTCCAGATCTCCCATTGAAGGATTGTGCATTATCAAATCTGCTTTCTCAGTCTGGTTGGTATCGCTTTGAAATATTCCTTATCTGCCCTTTCCTTTTGTCAGCATTGCTAAGGAACGTGTCTGTGGTGGTGCCATCTCTTTCATGGGGAGAAAAGTGGAGTGCTAGGAGAGGGTCAAGAGGCGCACGGGATAGGCAGGTTTATTTCTGTCCAGATATTGTCATTCTGTAACCACACTACCCTGCTTAGGTTGTGCTGTGTGTAGTCAAGAAACCTCTCTTGATTAACTGTGCGCTCCGAATTTCCCCCGCACAGTAAAGGAGCAGCAAGCAAATGCAGACTGAAGCTTGGAAAAGGGAAATACAATGTCAAAGTAAGGTTACCCAGCTCTTATTACCTACATCTTACCACAGTTCATTTATTCTAGTATTCATGAGAGTAGTATGTACTGTCACATAATTTGAACTATTTTCACACAATGCACCCTGCAAAATTGTATCTTTGTGTTTCTAAGGGAGACTGAGTATAGTGTAAGACACAATGCTCCATCTCCACTTTTTGAATGTTTTAGTGATGTTCTCCGTGTGTCCTGCACTGCGCTGACCGCAGGGGCGTGGTGGGGCCCAGCCTTTGCACGGGAGGGATCTCCTCGTGTGAGCACACCAGCCAAAGCAGCAGCCTGGGTGAAACAAGAATTAAAGAAATAGTAATTCTTTTGATCCTGTAAGACTCTGAACAGCAGTCTGGAACAAGCTGTCAGCCAAGTAGTTAAATGGCAGATGAGATGAATGGGTTAACTCGTGTTTGTGTGCTTCCCTCAGCTTATTGTTTCTCTCCAGCGTGTGTAGGTGAGGAGGTTTATCAGGCCCAGGCTCATGACAAGCAAGAATGATATTCAAGTACTCCAGATATGTTTCTAATTTCCTGCTGTTTGAAAACTGCTTCTAGTTGCTGTCTCTTTCCCGTGGTTATTCTGCTTTGACATGAATGGAAACAGGCTTGCCTTCTGCTTTCACTTTTAGGTGTTTCAGTCAAGCGAGGTTCCAGAAAAGACATCATCACCTGAAGAATCAATCCGGATGACGAAAGGAATCACCATGGCAACTGCCAAAGCTGTTGCAGCTGGGAACTCTTGCAGACAGGAGGATGTGATTGCTACAGCAAATCTGAGCCGCAAAGCAGTAGCTGACATGCTAACAGCTTGTAAGGTAAATATTCACTTCCTTGCTTAAGACTGATTTTATCATTTTTGTGGGTGTGTGTGCCTCTGGATCCCTTAAATTTTACAGGTTTTGCTCAGTTTCTTTGTATTAATGTTTTACTTTTCAAAGTTAATGGTTATGATCATTTTAAGGGAACATCTTTCTGAGAAAGCATTTTCTGTTCTATGCACAAAAAAAGCAGCATTAATACTGACTATTTCCTTTTTATGAAAATAAGAATTTTTATTTGACCTGAGATTTTGTAGCTGTCAGTCTCCTATTGAACTTGAAGACAAGCAATCTGTGCAAGTAGTAGAATATAGAAATAATCCTATGGTCACGAGTATGATTTCAGTATTTCTAGGAACAGTGAAAGGATTGATGAAAGGAATTACTTGGGTCTATTTTTAGTAATCGTTTTCCTCCAAACCAAACCTGTTGGTTTGCTCTATTTCTTTTGTGCTTTTCAAAAACGTGGTTTTGCCTTTGCACTAAAAATGCTAGTGCCCTGTTTTCTCTACTTGCTTGGTCTAGACAACTTTCAAAAACTGACCTGCAAAACTGGGGGGGAAAGTATGTGTCATATAAATGGCTATTAAGGCATTTAGCTTTGTTCTAATGATAAAAAAGATCTAGGCATTAAAAAAGGGATTATAAAGATCTCATTCCTTTTGGTCTTCAGTAGTAACTCAGAAGTGCCTTTGCCTGTAAGCTATTTTTATTTACTTTTGCCTTTACATGTATGGAAGGTGCCAGTTGCTTGCTGTGAAGTGTCTGATTTTCAGTATTTGGTGATATCTTCACTGCCTGAGTCAGTCCCAGATTAATTTTTATCCTGCCCAGATGGAAGGGTTAATTTTGTTTTTAAAATGATCCTAATTCAAAAGTGCAAATTCTGACATAACTTATAATTGGATTTATGCAAAACCATTGAACAAAACTTCATTTTCACTTGGTTTTCTGACAGAGTTTTTAGTATCTTGACCACTTCACATGTTTCCAATTTTGATTCTGTCCTCTCCACTTCATAAATACAGGTCAACAGAACAAAGCAGCTCTGATTTGCATGGGAAAATTAAACAACTGTGCTACTTACATGAGAAGTACCGTAGCCTAATATGTCTTGGGTACAATCCAGTTAATATAAACTTCTAAGGAAGGCTAAGAACAGTTCACAGATGTGCAACATTCTGATAAATTAATTCAGGCTTGAATTCAGATGCTGAGATGCACCAAACATCCTTTTTCATTTGTGAGTGACTAGTTCAGACACATTTTTGTTTCAGTCTCTCCAAACAGGCAGCAAATTCTCAGGAACAGAATCCTGTTTCCAAAAGTATTATAAACACACTCACATATACAATATGCAGCCCAGTACAGGATTTTGAACGTTTAATTATGAACGTTCTTTTTTTTATGTTTACATTTGGTCCCAGTTAACTTAATGGTTTTGAAGTTTGTGCACTTCAGGTGGCCAACTGGATGAAACTTCCTGCAAACTGACCAGTGGAGGTCTAGGATGCTGGAAAAGCATTCGGGATCTCCCAGGGAATTTTATTTACCTGTAATGATACTCTGACAAGGAGTAAGATCTAGTTTTATCTTGTCTACCTGTTCTAAAATCAAGAGTGGTTATTGTGCAAACAGGCATAAAAGTCTCCAAGTATGCTAATGTAATGCATGACCTAAAATACATGACAAAATAGTCAGATCATTTCACAAAGCTTTTAAATACACGGTTTGTACCAGACTTTATTTATAAAATCCTGTTTCTACAAATTTTGCTCAGAGACTTAGGAATCTCATTTCATAATTTCTACAAATCGATTACATGAAATGCCATTTCAATGATAAGCCACATTCCTTGAATTTTTGGGGTAGGAACCGTCAGTCTTAGCCTCACTCTGCATAAAAGCTGTGCAGTACAGTGCAACTTGGAGTTTGGGATGTTTCACAAATACTGGAGGGGTTTGCAGTGCGATTAAGCTTGTCTGTGCAATAAGCACTGACAAATAATCAGATTTTAATGTTCTTTGGGCTAAGACAAAAGTGCATGTGTATGATATATGATATACTTGTCTAGAACATAGGTCAGACTTCCTTGGTTTCGGTAATGCAAATTTAAGTTCTGTTTCATTGCCAGCTGCCTAAGGGAAGTAGCATAAGGGCTTTGACTTATTAGCATTTGTATACATGCTTGTGCTTGTTCTGCTATACATGAATTTACAGTGCTCGTTACTAATTCTGTGTTGATAAGTAGATGCCATTGCGAAAGACAATGAGGTTTATTACTGCGGGATACAATGAACCGAGATGACTCTCATGAAAGTCAGTGGGAACACTGTAATTACATTTACTGAAGGTTATGGCAAGCCCTAAGATAATAACAATTTCTGTCCTTATTACCTATTTGTATAAAGTAATGACTGTGCTGTAAGTAACCTGTGCATAATATCACTATTTTTAATGATTGCTGTTGAAAGGAAACGGATACAAAAGGTCCATCAAAAGCATAGAAAATAATTGAAGTGAATAATGACTTAAATAATTTTATAGCCAGTAGGTGAGGGAAATGTTCATTTGCCTTTTCTCAGCAGTCATTAGACTGCATCTAGGATACTTGTCCAGTTTTGGGCTTCCCAAAAGAAGGCAGGCGCTGTTTAATCTGGAATGAGCTCAGCAGAGCCCACCCAGATGGCTGGGGCTGGAGCACAGGCCCTTTGAGATGCTGAAGACCTGCCCGTTCAGCTTGGGGAAGAGATGGCTTTGGGGGGACATCACAGCACCCTCTGAAACCTACCAGGAGATTGCTGAGAGGAGACAGGCGTAGGGATATTTACGCAAGGTGCATGGCAGGGGAATGAAATACAATGGTCAAAAAATGAAATATAAGAACTTCCAGTTATTCCACTGTGGGGTTAATTAAGGATTGGGACAGGGGCCTAATAAGGATATGAAATCTCCATCTCTGGAGGTTTTCAAAGACCTAAGTGATCTGGTCTGAATTGAATGTTGACCTAGCCCTAGGCAGGGAGGTTGGACTGTGTGAATTCTTCAGCTTCCTTCAAACAGCACTGATTTTTTTTTTTTTGACTCTGATCATGTCAGTACATTTTACCTCTGCAAGTTTTTCATCAGTGCTGACAAGCTAGAAGTCATAGTACTTGAGTCAAGTAGTACTTGCAGCTTTACTGTTTTGAAAGCATGTCAACAGAAAATGGGGGCTGATAGTGAAGAGAAGCCTTGGCGTGAGGAAATAAATGTATAAGGGCACATGTTTCAGTTGAAGATGCTGTGGCAGGCTCTCTGTACAAGTCTGGAAAAGTAAACATTTCTGTTGTGAATCCGATCTGGTGTAGTGAGATTTCTGTTGGGATGTTTCTGGGTTACAAAAAAATCTACCTAAAATGACTTTATCGCCTGTTTAGCCTGCTGTGAAGTATGTGGTTTGTTTTAAGAGTCGTTGAACCTTAAAAATGCTCCCAAAATGTTCTGATATCAGTCTTGGCTATGTATGCAAAGCATAAAAGAAAGTTTGTATTTCTCTCCTACAGACTTTTTTCTCTAATTGCATATGGAACTATGTAAGTGCAAAGGAGGCATTATTGGTTAGGGTGCTTTAAACGTATTCATATGAAACAGTGGGTTATCCTTCTGCCCGAACTGAATATTAAAAATAAGTTCTTCTGGATTTTTTCGGCTTCTGGAGCATGTTTGAGTATACTGAAGATTGGGAGGGTCCTATCCTTTTTCCTTCCCTCTCCTTTCCCTTCTGATCATTAGCTGACAAGATGAAGAGATGAAGGAAGGTGTTTGTTGAGAGCTGCCTTCTGCTGATCTTGAACTTCCCAGTAGAGGGAGCCCATAGACCAGCTCCAGACCCAGTTGGAGACGCTGAGGGTTGGAGGAAGGTCTCAAAATATGTGAGCAGTGAGATAATCCCCGGTCCTAATGGAAGAGAGGAGCTTTGCAGGGGTGGTAGGAGCTGTTCTGAGAGAGGAAATGCTAATTTTTAATATTTTTAGGAATTTTCTCTTGTCAACAACTAGCACTTTTCTTCAGTAATAGGAAACTTCCCTAGAAGTTTATTTTAGAAAATAAAAAGATTGAAGAGGCTGCAGTTTTCATTTTATGTTAAAAATGAAATGGCTGAATTAGTCAGGCTTGCATGAGATGTCAGACATTACTCATAGTGGAAATCCTTAAGAAGTCAAAGAACTGACTCTGCTGCTTCTCTGTATTTAAACAGACAGTTCCAGCGCTGCCTATTGCTAGAACCATTAATAAGCTCTTACTTACAGTGTGTTAGCAGGTATCAAAAACCAGCTCAACGCTTTTCTTGGGTGGTGGGTTGGTGGATTGGGTTGGGTTTTGTCTCTAATGTAGACTGGTGATATCCAGGCACTTCCATAACACTTCACATCTGCCATTTGCAAAGCTTTCTGTAAGTAGCAAACTGTTATCTTTATCTTGTCAAATGGAGAAGGAAAAATGAGACACCAGCATCTGACCCATGCCCTGGGCTGGTGGTTGGCCAAAGTCTTCTGGGGCCAGCTAATACTTTGGTCTCTGAACTGGATGACCATACCTTGATGGTAGGCTGTACAATAACAATACAGTAAAAAAGTGGGTTTAACCTAACCTGCAAGATGTAAATGGCCATTTGTGGGTGGCAAAGCTACACTTAAAGTTTTTATTTTTGGTGGTATCAGTAAAAAAAGAAAAGCCACAATACCATACCCTTTGTACTGTAGAACAGTATATACACAATGCAAGAGCCCATTCCAGCCCCAAGATATTTTCCAAGTGATGTATTTTCAACAAAAGAAACCATAAATCCTATATTTTCACATGGTTCTTCAAGGGTTTCTCTTTTTGTTCTAAACTGCCAACAGGTAGTGCTAGTGCTGACAGTGACTGAGGAAGGACACTGGGAGATGCAGACGCACCCCCCAGTCAGAAGGATGTGCTGATAAAAGGAAAACTCTTCCCAATGCCATCCTCGGAAATGGAGCTCTGCTGCTCTTTGAGTGCAGTTTACTTAGGCTCTGACAACAGAAACAGCTGACATGTTAGGAAAAATCACTTCCCTTCTCTTTCTCCTATCTTCTCTGCTTTGTCCTTCTCTTGCGGGAGCAGCTTTGGGGTACTAACGTTGTTTTGCCTCCTCAGCAAGCGTCATATCACCCAGATGTGAGTGAAGAAGTCCGAGAGCGAGCCCTGCGCTTTGGAACAGAATGTACCCTGGGATACCTGGAACTCTTGGAACATGTTCTCCTGGTAAGGAGTCATCTGCATGCACGTACTGGATCCTTTCAAGAAGAGTCTCTGACATTTTTCTATAGTGGCTGCTACTGGCACCTTTTTCCAGTTTGTCACAAGATTATGAACATATTTGTTGTTCAGGAAAAACAAGCTAAAATAAACTCAGTGCTTTAGCTCAAATTGGGAGACAGAAGGAAGACTGGAATTAACTCTGGCCCTCTTTCCCCTAAGTTCTAACTCTTGGGAGTTGTGGCAGAGACATAGTCTAGATGCAATCCAAGTGATTTGTTTGCTTGTTCTGTGGTTACCTGAGCTGTTCTCCTGCCATACGCAGTCTTGGTATTAGTGTACTAGCTCAGGTTTGTTTTCCTCAGATAAAAGAAAGTGATAGCAAGGTGGTTTCAGCATCAGACAATCCTGTTGCTTCCTAATCTCTGTTACTCTTGTAGTGTAGGCCTGCTATCTCATTTAACTGATAAACTCCAGAAGTGCAGATCATCTCAGATTAGAAGTATCTAATTAGTGCACGTGGCACTTTGTGGTACAGTTGTTTGTACGTTCAGTCATTCCCCTGGTGGTCAGGCTAGGGATGATTGCTTGGGTGTTTCAACACAGGGATGCCCCAGAGTCTTATTCAGCAGCAATATTTATTTGAAGATGATACTTTTTAGGTGCAAGAGTTGTCAGATGCAGTATCTGAAGATTTCTTAAACCAGTGTATTGACTTGTGCAGAGTTTGCATTGGGCAAGTGGCACAAAACTGACTTGATTGCTCAAAGGAATGTCTTCCTAATCACCTACTGAGGGGTAGGGCATGGGAACATACTAATTAAAGCTGTTGAGCATGCACAAATTTGTATGAAAGGACTTGAAAGTTATATTCTTAGCGATATTAAAGACTTACTTACCTTCCTTGCTTAGTCGTAAATTCCATCTGAGTCAGTATTGATTCATGCTGAATTGAGGGGAAGTCTGAAGCTTTTGTTGTCCTCATGCAATGCCTTTATGTGACTCTGCAGGGAATGAGAATCTGCTCTGAGTTTTATATTGTCTTTGAAACAGTGCAGTTTGTAAATAGCCTTGTTTTAAAACTTGCATCCATTTGTTCAATTCCAACATTGTCACTACTGTCATAGGTAGCACTAGTGTCACAGTTGCTGGAGCAGAAAATGTCACTTTGCTATCCTGACCACATCCGTGTATTTTTGGACATGTCTCCTTGTGTGGGAAGATAACCCTTGAGATGCTCAATTTCTGCCATACTAAGGGATTATGCAGTCTATAAACCTTTGTTATAACTGTGTTGTTACATTTTGTTGGCATTGGAGATGGATTAGCTATTGAGGCTTCTTGTACTTCCTTTTACTGTGAACACTAGTTGACTAAAGATCATCCTCAAGAACAGGGAGATGAGTCCACCCATATATTGTCATGACAGTTCCTTGTGTGGTGGAATTCTCACCAGGCAAAGTTAAGAATACAATTCAGTTTAGTTTATTCTGTCAAAGTAAGGGCTTAGGCATTTGACTGTAAATGGGAAACACACTTACAAAAAGATAAAATCTATTTTTAATGTACACTTTGTTTTCAGAGCTGCTTTGTGGAGGAGTTTTTGAAAACATTAAGAAAATGAACTCCTTAATGTGGCTTTCCAGATTCAACCTCTTGTTTTGCTCCTAAATCTCTCTCTATATCTGTCACTCTTCTCTCAGAAGTAGTCTTTGAGTATACATTAATTTCTAGAACTTAATCTCTCTTCTCCTTACAATGTGGTAATTAAAAATGCAAATATTGTTCCTGTTCAGGGGAAGAATTCAGCCTTGCTGTCTGAACATCTGACTGCTTTCCATTTGAAGAAGCAGAGTTTAATACTTGAAATTCAGTTCAGAAGTTTCTTTCTTTCCCTTCTGTTTAAGAGTCTTGCCCAGGACTGGCATCTCCGTTGTGTTCACAATTGCTGATTTTTTCCAGAATGGGAAACAAGCACCAGCTTGCAGAATTCTGTAATTCTATTGCTTGGAAGTAGTGACCAGCCAGTTTGTTAATACTAAAAAATCAGCTCCTCTCCAGCAGTGTAGAAAGACTAAGCCTGATGCCTAAATATAATGAGTATAGTATCTGAGAAGGGAGTGCTAAAACTGCATGTTCCTCCCACATACTCAAATCTCTGTTTTGGAGAATTCTGTCCTCATTTTAGTAGTGAGAACTTCCAGACAATATTGTCAGTTCCTGCAAAAATGCAAGGCAGTGCCACTTTCCTAGGATGCACCAGGCGTTGCAGTTTAAGCCTTTGTTTCTAGAGATTGACAGTTGTATTTCTCTCACTGGACTCAGATTTTCTGTGTATAAAATAAATCTTTCACTAGTGTGCCTTGGGAATGTTCCAGTATTCTCTGGAATCGTTGTTAATATGCATTATTACATTTCATCTTTTTCTCCAGATCCTTCAAAAAGCAACTCCAGAACTGAAGCATCAGTTGGCCTCTTTCTCCAAGCGAGTGGCTGGTGCTGTTACAGAGCTCATCCAGTCAGCAGAAGCAATGAAAGGTGAGCTGGGCAGCCTGGCTGATGGCATGCTGCACTTTTTACCCCAGAGACAATCAGCTGTCATTTTTATAGTTAACAACAAACCCAAAAACTGGGGAAAAAAAAGCCCTTTTAGTATGTTCCAAGCAACTTAGTACCACCTACTTCCATTCTTTGGATTTCTCTGCTGGTATTGAGTTGTTCACAGTGTTAGTAAAGTCTCCCACTTCATATGATTGGTTGCAAGGATCTGTAAACCTTTGCAGACAGAGCCATCAAGCAGAGCACTCCAGCCAGAGGAACAGAAAACAAAATATAGTATCGCTCCTCTTGAACTGGTGACTGAATTGTAATTGGATGATGGTTCCTTTGCTTACTCTCATGCTTTTTCAGTCAAAATGAATCCTTTGCTTTGCAGTGATAGTCGCTTTCCAACCTTAAATAACATCTTACTGCATTAATACTCAGCCTCTAGCAATGATTTCAGTTTTAGGTCTGTAGTGTTCACAGTCCTGTGTCTAGGTCCTCCCCTGACAAAGGATGGTAATGAAGCAATTCAGAAAATTGTGTTCTGGATGTTTTCCTGGACTCTTGAGAATTGAATTTCCTGCACTCTCAGAATTATTGTGGACAAATACAAATTCAGCACTTAAATACACAATGACTTCTATTGCTTAGCAGAAATTCACTATTCTTCTAACAGATGAGTGATATTTCTTTCAGATACTGGCTGACTTGGTAAAATTTTTATCCAGTAATGCATGTGAACTCTTAAGATGACAGTTCTAACCTTCTATATTTTAAATGAGATGAATACATATTAAGGGTGGTGTTACTAAATATTAGACGACTACTGCTGAAGCACACCTACTAACGGATTTACTGGCAACTTTAGTGTAAAGAAATCTTCACAGCTGTCAGAAAGGTATATGAGCATTCTGGTCTCATGGGTAATAGAAAGCTACAGTAAAATACTTTGAATAAAGCATTGTAGTCACCCCCCTTCCCAGCAAAGGCTTCTGGTAAATTCATATTTGTTCAATCCTTCTTTCCTAAGCTAGGCCAGAGACCACTATACTAATTTTTCTGATATTCTATATAATGTACACTTCAGGTTTTCCTCAGTTATATCCTGCTTTTATCAGTACACATTCCTTCAAAAAGAATCCTGATTAAAGACTTTTCGTTATAGGAATTCTTTATTATTTTCTTACAGGTTTTTCTCCCTGTATTTCTTAGTATAGTTACTCTGTTTCATATAGCAGCGATCTACATTATGCTTTTTCCCTCCAGGTAAATTTATTGAATTCTTGAGCCTTTTCTGAACTCTTACATTTTCAAGTTTCCATTTTCATTTGCTAAGAAGCCAAGCCAGTATCAGAATTTTTGCTGTTCCCTAAATACGTTTTTCAAGTCTTTTATTGACTTCATCTTTGGAGACATCTATTCATTTTCAGTATTTTTTACATTTGATTCATATTCATTTAAATAAAAAACTATTGACTTCTTTTTTCACTTACTGCTTGTAGGGAATTTTTTTTCATTCACTTTAGAAGCTTTTTTGTGGAAATTAAAATGTTTTTTGATCATTCTTAATTTTCATTCCTATTTTTCATTTATAGATGATGATAAAATTCTGTCTGCTAACCAATACAGCACTAAATGTCATCACCTGTGTGAAATGCATTTTTTTGAAGAGGAATTGCTGCATTTTACAAGTTTGGTTCTGACGGTGTTTATACAAACTTCCTGTATCCAAAATTTTTTTTTTGCTTATTGGCTTATCTGCTGATGTTAGGGTTCAGTGTAGAATTCTTGCATCTTGTACACAATTGAAATGAGAAATTGTCTTTGATAATATTTTGGTATTTGATATAAAATGCATATATATGTACTATATAGGAATTAGCAGCATGGAAGCATAGCTCACTAGGATTACAGTACCGTGTACTTCAGCTTTCTCCGAGTACATCGTAAATGGGAGCTAGTAATTTTGTGTTCTCCTGTCACTTGGTCATCCATATCAGAAACTGCCTCATTCTTTATTTTGTGAAATACTGATCGGCAAGCATTCAGGGTTATTTCCTTTGATCTTGAATGAATCAGACATGAGTTGTGATATTCGTGATGCAAAGGGCCAGTATTCCTCTCCCTGTTCGCTCTTCCTTAATAAGGATTAGTTATTAAGTTGATTCAGTTAATAGCATTCAGTTGATATTTTAATATTAGATTCACCCAAGCTTCCTGATCTAGTACCAGTAAGTTTAACAAGGCCTTAAGAGATTATTTTTTCCTTTGTGTTTTTTGTCTTTCTTTGTCTGCTGTACCTTCCTTCCCATCCTTTTCTGTTTCCGTCTGTGACACCCCTTGCCCTGAGTAGTTACGAACTTAGACGTTTTCTTTCTGGTTTCCTTTTCTCTCTCCATCTGATTTTCCATCGCTGTTTCATTGCTTCCCTCAGTCCAGAACATGGATGCTTTCTGAATCTTGTCATCCAGAGAACAATATTGTGAAATTGAAAATAATAATGCAGTGAGAACTTCTGAAAATCTGAGGTCACTGCCAGTCAGGTATTTGTTTTGTGGACCCACAAAGTTTCTTTGAGCCAAGAGCGATGCCAAAAACTCAACATAAAAATAAACCAACCAAAAAAAACCCAAACCAAAACAAAGTTGACCTCTGAATAAATAAAAGAAACTGCTTTGACCTTCTCTACATTGCTTTTGGAAACACGTTGCCAAAAGCATGCTTTCTTCAGTCAATACCAGCTTTATGTCTAACCACTGCCAAAAAGGAGACTCTGGAAGGTGCTGTGGATGATTCTCTCCTGTCCTTTTTACCATTCTGTCAGACTTGTCAATGTACTTTACAACTCGGCCAAGTTAGAAACCATCTTAAGAGCTCTGATAAATGAAAGCTGACAGCAAGTTTTGCTCCTCGTGTGGACAGTATCCCTTTTGAAGCTGCTTTGCGTACACAGTTCTTCATTAAGTTACTTCTGTAACAGAATAATCCTGCTAAATACTTGTTTTCCCTCTGATTTAGATTTTCCTTTCAGTGACATAGAGTGGTTTTATGTCATTATCAGCTTTCTATGGTATGCATTCTGTATTTGACACTTGAAGTGTGGTTGTAAATCACGCTGTTTGAATAGCAGCTTGCAGTGGCACTGAAGTTATTGTCTTCGTCTCCATTAATTCCAGGGACCGAGTGGGTGGATCCAGAAGACCCAACAGTCATTGCGGAGACAGAGCTATTAGGGGCTGCAGCATCAATTGAGGCTGCAGCAAAGAAGTTAGAGCAGCTGAAACCAAGAGCCAAGCCAAAGGTGAGTGTCCATCCCCGTTGTTTCTTTGAAGTTAATAAACCAGAAGATGCATATAGCCCATATATTGGTATATACTTTGTCACCGTCCACAATAATGGTATAAACAATCAAACCCTGCATCAGTCTCAGTGCCAGCAGATACTGCTCTGGATGGGACTTACCCGAAGGAAGAGGGTAAAAAAATGCTTTTCAGGGAGTGAGTCAAGCACCAGTCATGAGCAAGCAAAGGAAAAAAAGGCAAATGTTGGAAATGTTTTTAAGAGTTACAATATCATCGCTGTTGATTATTTACTTTTCTTTTCCAAACACATTTTACTGATATGAAAAGTCATTCTCGCTTGTTTTCCTTTGGAGACCCTTTGTTCTCATCTGAATGTGTGTAGTGTAGCAGGAGAAAGCAGCAGCAGCACAGAAGGGATTCAACAGAATGCAGAAGACCTTCAGGATTTTCTAAGATGAAAACCAGAGCATTTTATGCCACGCTAAAAGAGTAACTGCTTCAGTATCAAATCAGATGCGTGGTGTGACAGTTTGAATAAGAAATTACAGTCCATTATGAAAGCAAATAGTATTGCGTGTTGCCGGGTCATTTCAAACATGTCTCTGAATATATTATATAGAATTAAGCCAAGTATTTTCATGCATAGTACAGAGGACACTGCTGTTACTCGTGGTTGTATGCGTAGCTCACAAGACTGGATCACAGAGGATTGTTACCTTTTGCCTACTGTGGGCAAACAGGCAGGTTTTAGAAGCAACTACCATGTTGCCTAGAATTGCATCTTTTTAAAATGAAAGTGGTGCTCTTGGCTGTGTAATTGACTCCAGGAAAGGACTATGTATCTATTTCCCTGTTTGTGCTGCTTTGTAGGTGCAAAACCATTTTCTGAGTAAAGCTAATGAGAAACTTTTCTGAAAAGCAGGGCCTTAAGAACATTCGGTGTTGGACGATTGTTTTTGGTGCAGGGTGGTATTTTGTCATTCAAGAACATCACATGAAATAGGTGTTGGTAGCTTCACTCTGAGGACTTCCCACCCCCGCCTGCTTGGTGATAGGAATAAATTAGCTCATGAAAAAGAAATGCTCTTTGTCCTGCATTTTTTTAACAAGTACATCAGTTTTGTTTATAAAGAAAAATGGTCCTTCATAATGAGATTCAGCAGAGCAGAGGACGCAGGCTGAGTCTGAGGAGAGGAAGAGTCCTCCATCACCTTTTCTATACAATCGCTGCACAATAGCATATGTGTGTTGCCTAGTAACCATGGAGCAGTTTCCTTCTAACATCTAAGCCACTCCAGGGTCATTGTAATTTCCCACTGAATACAGATCTCACACCTGCTCCTCATTTAACATTTTAATTTGAGTATCCAGTCTGCCTGTGATTTATTGGTCTCTTTATTTGTCATTATTCAAAATCAAAATCCATATCCAACTGTTTGTTTAACATGGGATTTAAACAGCTTCTACATGCTTTTTTAGATGCTTAATCCCTTTCACAATATGGATTGTAATACACATCAGAGGTACTAGGAAGATCACAGAGTGGCTCAAATAGCACTTCTTCTGCTGAAGACCTGTAGCTTGTATCTTCCCAGAGTAGGATTTCTGCTTTGAACAGGCTCTGTCTTTCTGATGCTCGCCTCTGACAACATACGTGGTGTTGTCGTGTGAATGCCTAGACTGGGTAAGGCGGTCGATACCGTTGATTTTTCTTACGCTTAGTCTGTGAAATGCAGGAGTAGTAGCTGTCTCCTGCAATGGAACAGATCTCTGGTCCAGCTAGACCAGGATCCTGCTTGGTTAACAGTAATCATCATCAGGTGAACTTGCAGAGAAGTCCTTAGATGGTAATTTTAGAATAATCTGCCTGCAGGAAACCCATCATCTTTGTCAGTATTAATTGGTGGCTGATTCTGTGTTTTTGGGTAAGCTTCTGTTACTGGGGCCAGGAGTGGGAGCAATTTGATTTAGGCTTGAAATTTTCATTGTTGTGTGTTCCAGTTTGTCTATTACCTCTAAAGAAAAAAAGCAATAGTTGGAGGTAGGATTTTTTTTCCTCATTTGTTCCACTGTCTTATTTTTTTTGATACTTTGGAATTATTTTTTTTAATTCTTGTTTTCTCTACCTATTTTTGAGCTTATCATACCCACTTGATGTCTTAAACTGAGACCAATACCCTGAGATGTCTTCATTTTCCACTACTGAGAATCATCTTATCCAGAGATCATTCTCTAATGAGACACTGACCTGCTAAATGCTGCCCATGTCTTACAGTATGATGCAGATTCTGTTTGCTTTAAATCCTGGTCATTTGGCTGCTGGTGAATGTGCTCCTAAAATGCTTAGTCCACTAGTCCTCTGGCCCACTGATACCCTGTTAGTATCTGCCTTTCTTCTGAGCTTCTATCTTCTAAACACTTTGAGTAGATCTTCTTACTCCTCTGGGTAACATAAAACCTGTTCAGTATTCTCATTGCCGTGTTCAAGGTGTGGGAAACGATCTGTGAAGTGATAAGATCTTTATTGTTTATTAAGCAAGTTTTGGCTGTCACGCTTCCTTTATATACAGAGTATGGGCTCTTTCTGGTTTCAGTTTTGGAGAGTCAAGCGTCTGGCAATACAGCCACATATTCCTCCTGGGATACAAATATGCCACTGGCTGTAAAATAACAACCCCTCCCCCCAAAGTATTAATTTTTTGAGGGAAACAATTTTGTCTAATAATCACTATGTGCTTCATTAATACGGGAAAAAGAATACTTCTAAGGGAAAAAGGTGCAGCAGATGAGATGCAGCAGCAGAGAGCATTGCTGTACCTACCCTGTTCTGTTGGGATGTTCTTCATGCAGCCTTGTGCCTTCAAACACAAATGTCTTAAGTAGCCAAAAAGAGTTCCCTGCTGTTAGTTTTCAGCGGTTTGTCCCTTTTTTCCCCCAAGATGAATCAAACCTGGATGCCTTTTTCTGCAGGACTCTGTGTGATATGTTTGATATATTAGGTTGTTATTTAATCCAACTATATATCAAACATATTCCTACAGTGTCCTGCCCTGTCTCCGGGGGTTTTAACATAGTAGAAGGCATTATGAAGGAGTACATTCACTCACAAGCAGGTTTAGAAGACTTCCTGCAGTCTCCTAATCTAATCTGGTTTAAAATATATACGTGAAGGGCTCCTTTTTCAGGAGAGTTGTTCTTGGAGGGACTTCTCAGTTGTGTAGGGCCTTCTGAGCAGTAGCTGTGCCAAGAACTGACTTTCACTGGAATGGTTATTGTGTTTTCCATGGGTTAGTGCAATTACTTACCCATATTGGTTTTCTCTTTATGAAACAGAAGATGGGAGCTGCTTCAAAATAGAATGGTTTGTCTTTTGTAATTTTTTTCCTACTGTTTAGCCATGACATTGGGGGCTCATTTGTTCTCCTATTAATCCTGGCTTTACTTATGCTACCCCTAATAATGGAGATTCTATGGAAAACTGGTGAAAAAACAGTACAAAACCATCTCAAACTGTATTTTTTTTAATGGCACAACCAACATTTTCAGGATATTTCATGCTACAGATTTTTTAGCTACCCTAATAATTTTGGTTTGTCTGTCCTGGGGACCTTCCAATTTTCCAATCCATATATACCCACACATAGTCAATAACAGCTTATTAGTGGCTTGTGGAAAAAGAGATTCTAATCTTCATGGGGACTACTTGCAGGAGGAGAAGGCGATCACTTGGCTCGTAGACTTGATTTTCTAAATATACCCAAGTAGCCCTCTCATGTAACTAAAATCTTACAAGGTGAATTTTTTTGCCATGTGTCACATCATTGCTCCTGACTTTGTTCCTGAAGGCTGTTGTGAGGGTACTCTTGGTGAGTGTGAACTTAAGACATGCTCTTTAATAATGCAAACGGGTAGAAGAAGTTCTTCTCTTGTAGAGCATTTTGCTGTGTTCAGTCTTGGACTGCTACGTGTCCCTGTTGCCAAGGAATGCTTTTTGGAGAGTACAGGCTGACAGACACTGACTGAGCACTGTGCCCACTTCCCTGTTTCAAACACGAGTATCCAGTGCTTAGATGTCACGCCTGAGAATGATGAAGGGAAAACCACAGGGAAGGTCTGGAAAACAAGGATTTGCTAGAAGAGATGAAAACTGAACAGAAGTTCCACAGTTTGACTGCTGTGTAATGCTGTTTCAAAAATAAATCCTCAGCTGCCAATAGAAAACTTTTCTTTTTTTCCAGAAATAAAAAGTTGTGAGATGACAAGATTGTAGGATTTGGAATTCTGAGAAACTCGTGAAGTGGTTTCTTCTCCGCATGACCTGAATTTCAATATAATTGAAAAGAAAATAATTTTGTACACAGTGGCGGTGGGGTGTGTGTATCTGTTATCTGATGATACCCTGGTTTGAGGGATACTAAGGTCTAAGTTTAGTTATCTGTTTTCCTGCTGAGCTTTACCTGCTGTTCCACAGTGAAAGTCAATCCAGCCACTGTACCACAGCATCCTCAGTAATGCAAAGTTTGATTTCTCTTCATTCCCTTTGAAAGTAATAATTTTTGCTTAACACTTAACGTGCAATATTTAGTCCACTCACTGTGCTGAATTGAGTTCAAATAACTTCTTCAGCCTCTTCTTGTTGGCTATTGTTTTCACAAACTGGTTACCATCTGGGCACATGCATGGCTGTGTAGTGGATCAGAGTATGGCTGTGGGCATTTTATTAAACTTTGTGAAAGAATGACACCTCCTTTGTAATAAATAAGCAGATCCTGAAATGCTCACTCACTTAGGTTGAGTTCCTGACAATGCTGACATAAAAGAATATCACAAGTAACATACTTGGGAAATGAAAATTTAAAAACCCTAAATAACAAGGAGCCTTGGAGAAAGGTAAAAGTGTAGTAACAGTCTATTAAAAGTGCAGTAACAGGCCGTTAAATTGAGTGTCATCCAGTGATACTTCAGTTGCTATTTCATTTTGTCTTCAGTCAGCTTAAATTAAAGCCAGCAATGCATCTATTTTAATAATGAAAAGGAATCTGATAGTGACTATACTAAGTTCCATTTAATCACTTGCTTTTATGATATCGTGATCGAAGGAAGAGTTTCATATCTAAGATGAGACCTGTTGCATAAATTCAGGACCAACACAATTACCACTTAGATATAATGGTCATGATGTTACATTGCAGGCATTGCCCAAAATTCATGTGAAACATGACTTGATCACTTCACAAAGCAATTTCTAATACTCTTATTACAAAGACATATGCTACAGTTGATGGGATTGGACTAATAACAAGGCAAGACAAATACTTTTCCTGGAATTAGGTGGCTTTTCCTAAAGCGTAAGAAAAACTTTCAAGTGCCAAATAACTTCATCTACACATCAGTTTTTATTTTCAGATCATTAAGTTTTTCTCGTGTCTATGGATGTTACGGTGTCATCCCCTGGGCTTTGTTTTAGTTATGTGGCTGTTACGTGAAGTGCTGTAGAACTGAGCACTGCTTTGTGTGCCATTTTTAATTGCTCCTAATTATCTGTTATTTTATAATTGACCATATTTCATCAGATTGCAGTAACAGGAGAACTAAAGCTGACTTAAATTTAGATGGGTGAGCTTAGACTTGCAAATGAAGTGCCCAGTTTTCTAACCCAAAGCCCACTTAGCTGCTGTTCCTAAAGGTGGTTGTTTGTCACAAGAATGCCGTGCTTGCTTGAGTTGGAAGAAATTTGTATTTCAAAAGCCTCATCTCTCACAAGGTGGTCTCTCCTGGTATTGTATCCACTAACCCTGCTGGTCAGACTGCGTTAGATTCTGGTAGGCTTGGGATTCAATCACAAGCAGAATGCATTCTGTTGGTTAATTTTGTATAAAAAACAATCAAAATACATGGCCCAGACCTGGTTCTGTTTAAAATAACAATAACTGTTTATCTCTATTTCGTTAACTGTTCAGAAGCTAGTAATTGTGCTTAAATAGATAAATGTTTTCAGTAATTGTTTAAAGTGTTAGAAAGTCAGGGAAGTTCTTGTTTTATAGAACAATAGCTGAGCATTTTAAATAGCAAGAAACCTCCTTAAGAACAACCAATCTCTCTTTTTGCACATGCTTGTTGAAAGACACGTTTGGATGACTGAAATGTTCCAGACAGACCTTTCTTGGTCTCCTTATCTCCAAGCTGGAGACTGGACCTCTTCACAGTGCTGCTCCCTGTGAAATGACAGCTCTTAACAAAAGCTGTTAAATCTTTGCTCTTGCTTGGTATCTGTGTTACGTTTCTTAGTACAGGTGAATGAGGCAATATGCATTTATCACTGTTCTTTTTTAATGCTTTAAGTCTTTAAATATTTAGAAAATGCTCTACCTAGTTTAGCAACCCCGGCAGCAGTCTTACAGCACTGCAAAAAGAATCTTGATAAGGAAAAACAAGAATTTCTTTTCAGACCTGCATTTTTCTGAATATAGCTTTGAGTAGCCCTAGTGGAAGTAACATATGAGGAAACTGAAGGCAATTTTTTAAGTATCTTGCATGATACTCAATTTCATGTTTCAGCAGCCACAAGGGCAACTTAATGTTTAAATTCACTTATGTTGAGTCCCAGCTTTAGTTCATATGAGACTTGTTTGCAGAAAATGATGTCATAGGTCTTATTGAACTTAATGATGTGTTAGAAAATCTTCTTGTCTCACTTTGTATATGTCCTCAACCTTGAAAATACAGCTGCTTTCAGGTGAATAATGTGTGACATTGTTCTTTCTTGGTTATAGCAAGCAGATGAGACTCTGGATTTCGAAGAACAGATCCTGGAGGCAGCTAAATCCATTGCAGCTGCTACCAGTGCTCTTGTGAAGTCAGCTTCAGCAGCCCAGAGAGAGCTGGTGGCACAGGGAAAGGTGGGTAAACAAGACAGGTAGCAGCAATGACGGGGCGGGGGGAGCATCAAAACTGAATCTTATCTATTCTCTGTTAAAACAGTAGGAAAGGAGGTTGGGAATGATTAACGAAAATGTCAGTCTTCTCATTGCTTAACACACTGCGTGGCCCAGGCCTGGTTCTATTTAAAAAAAAAATCCCACAATTATGTTTATTTAAACCTCATGAGTGTAGTCACGTGTTTCGCTCTACAGGTGTTTCAGCTGTGGGAAGTTTTTGTGTTTGGGGGTTTTGTTTCATTTTGTAAAGATCTGTGATTCAAGCTATTAATGTATAGTCCCACAAGACAGCTTGGGTGTCCAAAACCAAATTGTCACAGTGTACATGCAATACCACTCTGGACCAGAGTAGCAAAGGACTGCACTAATTGTGCCCTCAACGTTTTGTTGTCTGATTCAATGGGAACTCGGGTCTGTGTACAAATTCAGTGCACTCAAGTGGACGTGCTTGTAATTATCATTGGGCCCAAGGGGAGAGTGCTAGTGGCATGTCTCCTCCTTTTGGACAGGATTAAGGTCTTTACAATTAATGTCATATCCATCACTGTTTTTTTTCCCAGTTAATATACCTTGAAACTTAAAATCTGAACATCAGATATGTTGCCTAAGAGAATGATTTGTTATAAGATCATGAATGTTGTGTAGTTATGGTTTCCAGCTTCATCTAACTCTTTGCTCTGAGCAGACTGTGTCATGGATCCTGTCATAAAAGCTCTATGGTGTCTACTTCAGCTGAGATTCCTGGGGAGCTTCTGCTTTTAGTTCCAGCAGGAGCACAGAGCACTTGTTTCAGAACAATAGTGATGTAACTGTTTGAAAAGGCCCACCATAAGCTGTAGCTCTGGAACTTACCAATAATACATAAACCAAGGTATTATCAATACCCAATGAAATCTGGCTGTGGAAACAATCCAAAAACTGAGAATTTTGACTTACCTGCTTCACTTAGATTATTTTGCAGTCTGCTTTTAAGTGGTAAGGCCTGTTCTTATTTAGTCTGACTGTGACATACAGCTTGCTTTGCTTTCCTCACCACTGCCACCACTGTAAAGTCACACAGGATGTGTTTCTGTCCTGGTGCCAGCCCTGAATCTCCCTCGGGTAGTCTTGGCTTTTTTGCTCCCACAGATACATTTCTATTTGTGTCTTTCCGACAGGCGGACAGCACTTCCATCCTCTTCCATCCAAATTCAGATAATTGCTAAAACCACTTTATTCTGCCTGTTTGAGGAAAGCTGAAGCTTGCTGTTGTAATAGCAGGACACCTGTCAAATATAGTGCAATATTAGCAGATCTACTCACCCTGCTCTTCTGAATTTAGCCATTTTGCTTTATCCGTCTCTCTTATATAGTAACTTGGTGAAAGATCAGGAATTTTTGCAGCACATGGCTTTTACTGATAGTTTTCTTGCCTGCTTGGAGAATCTGCAAATAATACTGTGGTCTTTAAGGGAAGAAAATGAATCCCAATCCAAATTTAATGAAACATCAGACTTCAGAATCTTTTGTTGCACATCCTCTCATTATGATACTTCTCATAAATAAAGCAAGCCATTAAAATACTTCTGAAATAATGAAGCCCTAATGCATTTTCCTTCTATTCTATCTTTACTAATTGCTAGTGCTTAGCTAATTGTGACTCTGGGGTATCCACTGAATGCTGTGGTGGCCTGTATCTCCGGGTCAGCCAGAAGTATGGAAAACTGGCTTCTTAAATGACTGACCCAATTCTTGCCCATAGCAAATGGCTCCAGCCTGCCCAATGGGAACATTTTTTTACTGATCCTGGGGGAAATGACTTGCTTTTGTATGAAATCTGAGGTGTGTGGTATGGACACCTCCCAGAAAAGCGTGGCTAGCGTGTGGGAGGGAAGGACAGGTTGGATCTGCTCCACATCCATCCCTTCAGTACTGAACAGTGAATGGTACCAACTATTGGCTTAGATTCCTCACTGACCTTTTGTCTGATATTGAGGCAGTGGGAAGTTCTTCCCCAACTGCATGGATGTGTGTGAACCAGGCATGGTCTTGTCCCAAATAAATTTTCAACATTGCTAAGTAAAGGCTGTGAAAGTCTCTTACAGGGCAAACTGGTGCAATATTGTAGTTGAAGAGTTTACTAAAGAAATTTTAAGTGAAACTGCTTTTCCCCCTGGAATTGTTATAAAATAATTTGATGTTAGGCAACTGTTTCCATTTCTGCAGTGTCAGTGAAGTCTGGGAAGTTGGATCTGATCTGTCTTCTGTTTCATTGTAAGCCATCTCTGAACTGTTTTTTCAGGTTGGAGCAATCCCTGCAAATGCAGCTGATGATGGACAGTGGTCTCAGGGACTTATTTCTGCTGTGAGTAACTACTCCTCTTAAGGAAAACCAGCAGCTTCTCTGAAGAAATAATACACTGAGAGAATACACAGTGACTTTTTTTACTGTCCCCTAGGCCCGAATGGTGGCAGCTGCAACCAGCAATCTCTGTGAAGCAGCTAATGCCTCAGTGCAAGGCCACGCTAGTGAGGAGAAGCTCATCTCATCTGCTAAACAAGTGGCAGCTTCTACAGCACAGTTGCTTGTGGCATGCAAAGTGAAGGCTGATCATGACTCTGAAGCCATGAGGAGGCTGCAGGTACTTGTGTTCTTAATTACTGAAAACCCATAGTAGTGCTGTGTAAATGCTGTGTTAACACTGCATGAACAAACCCCAAATTTTAGGAATAGTTTCTTGAATTTTTAGAGTTCTCTTCAGTTTTTCTTCCTCATGGGATTCTGGGGCACTTCTGTTTATCAAGAATAAAATAATTGTGCGTTTGTCACTATTCAGCAGTAGCTAGGGCTCACTTCATTGCTTGTTTTATTCTTCATTTTAAAAGATGTCGGGAGATGCCGATGTGGGCTGACCTGTGCCAAGCCCTGGTTTAGATGCAATGTTGATAGATTCATGTTCATGATCAGCCACCAGAATACATGAGCTGAGGATGTTCACTACATGCATTTTCATAGCAACTGAGTGTGGGTGGTTTCTCTGCAATTATTCTGTACTCAGTTAGATGCACAGTGAACCTGCAGGCAGATCACCACACTTAGTTTGATTGCATGTGAGTATCCTCCTGACCTCTGCAAGAAATGCCAGCCTGGGCTGTGGTCTGTTTTCCTTTGTTTCTAGGAGTCAAGAGACAGCAATTGTAGGTAGAACATTTGTAAAATGGAGAATCATTGTCAGACCAAAACAAGAACAGAAGCTGATGCAACATCTTAACTAAAGTCTGATTTAACTTTTTTACATGAAGCTGGTTCCCATTTTCATTACACATCATTTCATGCTGAGCTTCTCTGAACTGTTACTGATTTAACGCTGTGTTGTGACAGGTAAAATCTAATGTCTCCAGAAGTTTGGTTTAAGAGTGTTCATTTTAAAAATGGCTGCAGCCTCCTCTGACATCCCGTCCTGCAGGGCCTGCCTGGAATGTAAGAGCTATTTCAGCTGCTCTTTTCATGCCATCAACATGGAGTATCTCAGGTGGAAGTGAAATTTCCCCTTTTTCTCTTGCTTGCACGGATGCTACTAATGGCCACTCAATACAACAGGTCATGTGTGGATAGGTAGGATCAAGTACAAGGGAAATAAATACAACTAAGTATCTGTCTGAGGAACTGACGTCATCGTTTGTTTCAAAGTAGAAAAAGGAGGAAAAATAAATGTATGAGTGTGGGAAAAATCTGTTTCTGTAGAAAACAGCAGGATGTTAATGCCTTCGGTAGGGATGGAGTGGGTTTAGTGCTTGGTAGTGGATTCGCACACATTGACTTGGTCACAGGCCTGTGGTATCAGTAACTGGAGGATAGTTCTGACTCGAGTTGCAACCAGACTTTAGTGTCCAAATGCCAAATGAGTTTGAGGGGAATTTTAAATGCAGAATAACTAATAGAAACAGGAACAATATCAAGTACTAAAGGCCGTTTTCTCAGCTCTGCCAGGAAATTCAGGGTGCTCAGTCACTGAGGCAAATATTATTAAATAGACGTCGAATGTGAGAAGTTGGAAGGGAATGTGAAAAGGAAATGAGCCCAAGTGCAGACTGAAATTGAACTTTGCCACTTTACCAAGCTTCATATCTGTCACAAAATGAATAATGAAGGGGAAAGGCAATCTGCATTTAGAAATAATGTCCTTATCACAGCAAAACCAGTGAGCTGATGTCTACCAAATGTTTTCACTGGTGGATTTGCCAAAACTACTGAGGCTTTTCAGCTGTCTTTGCCCCCAGCACAAATATTTTCACAGAGACTTAATCAATAGGTTGGGTTCAGTAGTTTGTATTCATTTTCTCCTTCTGACCCCACGAACAACTGCAAGCTTTGGGAGAAGACATTTGAACTGCACTTCCCATGAATGCTACCTTAATGCACTCTGACAGTCTGTTCCAAATCTTAATGAAACAAAACCATTCTATGAAAAGAAAATGTTCCCATTCTCTTTGGATGAAGTCCAGACTGAGCAGAGCAAATTTCAGATAATTTGTCTTTGGGTCATTTCAGGTGGGAAGAAAGTTAAGTTGAAAGGGAGATGAAGCTGGAAATATGGAATAGGGCTGGGGGGGAAAGCAAGGGGGCAGGTTCAGAGCTGCTCCACTCTCCTAGTACTGGTGTGTCTCCAGCCATGTGAGAGCAGGCTGTCTTGGCCAGTGGCCTGTGTGGGAAAAAGTGTTCTCAGCAAACATGACACCTGGAGATGTTGGGAACCACAAGACAGAGAACTCTGCTCTTGCTCTCTATCACTGCCTGTCACAACACTGCAAGGGCCTACCCTTTTTCTGCACATTGTGAAAGCATTAATATCATTTATTGGTGGTGGTGACTGATCTGCTGTTAGATACTGGGGTTTAGGGTTTAACATCAGAACAGCCTTACTGGCTCAGACCGAAAGTTCATTAAGCCCAGTCTGTATCCTGACTCTAGCAGTGGTCACTAGGAAATAGTTGGAGAAGCAAGTAAGAACAGGGCAAGCATGCATGATACTGTTCTCCACTACATTCTTAGATAGAGCACTTTGCTGGTGCTATATTAAAGATCTCATTTACACTTAACCTGCTAAACCGTGGACCATTTTTATCCCAGCACCAACTTTTCACTGCTTTTACCAGGTGTTAGTACACAGGAGCATATTCAGTGCCAGATCTTATGATGCTGAGCCCTGTACTACCATCACCTGTCTGCGCAAGGTGTTTCCTGGCCAATGCTCATCAAGACCTCAGTGCTTCCCAGCTCCGTCTTCTAGCTTTAGTGGGAGAGAGGTTTGCATTTTGTTTGTGACAGGGACTCTTCTTCCACTTATCTCCATGGGAATTACAGTAAGAGATTGCAGGGCCACTTCTCTGATGTCCTCCTCTGTGTCTGTTAAACCAGAGCCTGTGGACACGGTCATCACTGAGCGCTCAGAGTGGAATCTCTAAGGCCAATACGTATGATAGTAGAGCAAAGACAGTTTTGGCAATGTTAGAATGCAAGTAGCTTAGTTACCTTTTTCTTTTTGATGCACAATTGCTGCTGTCTAAACTACTGAGTTTAGACAACAGAAGATGTACTACAAATGTTTGTCTATTTTCAGAAATCTGAGAATTTTAAGGAAATAAAAGTTTAAATGAGAGATAATGGTGGCTGTTTAAGTGACTAATTTGCTCTGATGGAAGTCCATTAATTTTAAAACTGCACTGCTCTAAAATGTTTCTTTATACACTAGCTTTCATTTTCTCTTCTTCCTCAAAAAAACCCACAACAATCTGGTGAGTGCTGAGCATAACATAACTTGTTATTTCATCCACTTTTTTTCAAACTGTAGGGAAAAAATCTCATTTGTGACTTTCCCAACTTCCAGCTACTTAAAATAACAGACTTGTGTTCCTTTCTGTACCATTGATTTTGAAAGATAAATTTACTTTTTATGGGGAAAAACAAAACAAAATACACCTTTTCTGTGTAGTCAAGCAAAATGTTTTAATTTCGATGGTCAGATGAATCCATGTTAGTTATGCTTTTTATGTTATTACTAAATTTCTCTTGTGTTTTTCAAAGGCTGCAGGAAATGCTGTCAAACGAGCATCAGACAATCTTGTCAGGGCAGCTCAAAAAGCAGCATTTGGGAAAGCAGAGGATGACGACGTTGTGGTCAAAACAAAGTTTGTGGGTGGCATTGCTCAGGTTGGTAGAATCATCCAAGAAGTAAAGCAGAGGGAAAAACTGTCACAGAAATGTAGCGCGCTGTTACAGTGTCTGTCTGCTACATTGCAGGCCGGACAAATCTATGTAAAAATCTATGATAAATTACTTGAAGCCTCACTGTTATATATCCACTGGCATAACAGCAAAGTGCTGTGCTGTGAGATGTCTACACTTCTGCATTGAGCATTTACCATAATAGCAGTTACCACTGTCCAATATCTTTTATTATTGTTCTGGTGAAGTTAATGCTTCCTTTATTTAAATACTCCCAAATCTTAACAGAACACTAGTTTTGTATGCATATGGTCAAAGAAATAAAGTGAGAGATAAGAACTGATGACTTTTTGTTACTGTGACCATAATAAATAAGGGGAAATAATAACAATATTTCAAATTTAAAAATAGATTTCAAGGTTTTCAGGTTGTACCAACTTCTGGATTCACTGTTATGAATGAGGAACACCGTGTGCTGTGGGTTCTACTTAAAAGATACTGGCATTTATAATTTCTGCCTGTCTATAGTACTGTTACTTTTCCTTTAGCATTCTGAGATGCAGGAAAATGCTGTGGAGACTTGCAGTGATGACTGCTCAATTTTACTGTCACTCAGACATTACGGTGCTTACTCTACATGTGCTGACTCCTCACCCCGATAATGCTGGGGGAGCGCAGCACTATAAAATCCATCGTGGATGTGTGGTAAAACTATGCTGGTAGATTCTTTCTGTCTTTTTTTTAATCCACTTTAAGAAATAAGTGGAAATATGATACTCTTCTTAACAACATAGTCTTGGAACCTGGAAAAATGTGAGCAATTCCTGCTGAAGTCATTGGAATTCGGTGACTCCCTGGAGGGTGCTCAAGGCCTAGCTGTGACTGGTGTTACAGAGAGAGAAATCTTGTTTTACAGACAGTATTCCTTGCTGTCATAATTCGTGCTTCTGTTTTCTAGATCATTGCGGCCCAAGAAGAAATGCTGAAGAAGGAAAGAGAGCTGGAAGAGGCAAGGAAAAAGCTGGCTCAGATCCGCCAACAGCAGTACAAATTTCTCCCCACAGAGCTGAGAGAAGATGAGGGCTAACCTGCTGAGATTATCATCTTTTTTTTCTTTTTTTCTTTTCTTTTTAATTTTTTTTTCCTTTTCTTGTAAAGAAATAAGCTAAAGGGGGACAGTACAGTGAGAACTGCTCTGACAACATTCTGGTATGCCAAGCACTTACCTAAATAAACTGCCTGTCATAGCTTTGGATGAGCAGAGGGCAATAGACAACTGTTCTTTCTCATCCAGTCAGCTGAGGTGCACAATGATCAAATAATGGTACAGTGTTAGGTTCATCATTCCTGTTCCTTCCTTGACTTATATCTCAGGAGAGAACGTTTCACTTTTTACTAAAGATACTAAGTCAGTATTATTGTCACTTTCCTGATGCTTGAGGTATTTATCGTTCCTTGACTTGTTGTAAAACATTCATAATATTCATAGATAAACAGTCAAGAAATCTTTTGTATAATAAATATCACGTGAGCTGGTGGTTTTCCCCCTCCTACCCTTGTAAAAAGAAGACCAAGACAGAGAAGGAAGTATGTCTGAGTGGAGAAGCACGCATGAGTGTGGGTTTGAAGAAGATGCCTGTCCTCTTTCAGTGTTATATAGCTGGTTCACCCCAAAACTGGAGGAATTGTCTCTGCACCTGTTTGCACTAGTAGTATTACTCCTTACCTGATACCAACAAGCTTCTGCTTGTCCAGTATTTAGGTTTACAAAATGTGGCAATAGCCATTCTTTAAAGAGCTCAGAAAACAAAGAAATGGAAACTTTGTCACTGCCTCAGTAATAGCAGGTTCATGAAGGAAAATGCTGTTTCAATTATATACCTCTAATGTGTGACTACTTTTACAGTATTATACACACATACACATGCTCTAACTTTGGACTGAATAGTTTGCTTTTTTTTTTTAATTGAAGTTATCTGGTTCATACTGTGGGATTTCTGTTAGAATGTATGTCAGTTAAAAAAAGGGAAATGCCCAGTACGACAAAAGACTATCACAATTCTTGTTATTCTTTTAATAATATCATTTATAATTGTTTTGAAACCTGTGGGTATTGTAGGAGAAAAAAAAAAGTGATTTACAAGTAGACTGTTCCTGTAATATATTTTTGAAAAATCTGGACTCTAGGGAGCTTGTTTTCATGGTTGGTATTGATGAAAATGTGCTCACCAAGGAATAGCAGAGAAGGAATAGCAGCGATCTATCAGCAATCTTTGTCTCCAGCTGCAACAAGGTACGGTGCGCTGTCAAGATCTCAATTGTGACTTAAACAATAGCAATATGGGTAGAGTAACACATTTTACCCTGTCGAAGAAAGAACATGAATCACAGCAACTTTATCTAGCAAAAACTAAACTATTTGACTAACTACAGGAACACCGTCTCTCCTAACAACAACTCCACTCGAGCCCTCCTAAACAGTATCATGTCTAGTCTGTTTAGGTCAGAGGATGTTGCCTCTCGAGACCTTCTGGAGGCTGTGCTGCCATTTAGATACCTGCCAAGTACAGCTGAGCCTGTTATGTTCTGTGCATACCCACTTAGTTGTCATTGTTACAGAATTACTTGTCTTGTAGACTTCAAAGTAACCCCCTAGTGGTAGGTTTACCAGTTTAGATAGTGCTAACTCCTCATTTAAGTTACCTGCATGAAATATAATTATCAGGAATTTTGTCACACTAGTGTTAAATATATAGCAAAAAATTACTAGAGAATAAATATTAAACTGTACAAAGATTTTTATTGTTAGAGTCTCTTCTCTGGTACTGACGTATTTCAGACTCAGTAAGAGTTGCTGGAGAATTCACAATCACGAGAGGAAAAAATTGGGAAATCCCAAATGGAATCACTGGCATTGACAGATGTGCTGTGAAGGCTTGTGTGCGTATGCAAACCCTTACTATCAGAGACATGCAATTCCATGTTCTGTAATTTTCCACTTCAGCACAATTGATTTGATTTTGATTTTTTTTTTTTTTTACTTGACTCACTGTGAGCAGTGTCACACAATTTTGGTGTTAAGATTTCCTGCACACAGACACAAAAAAAGACATCCTGTAAATTTTTAGGCAGAAGGCTAAATTGGTGTTTATTGCTGTACGACCTAAACAAAGGCAGCTGTAGTGAGGGATTTTCTGCTGCTGTTGGTAGGTCCAAGCTTCTTTGCAGCTTATGGCTCTTTCTCTTTGTTTTTCACCTGGATCACCTTGCAGTCCCATCTTTTTTGCAGAAAGATCTGCAAGACAGATTTTTCTTTACTGCTTCCCTTTCAACCTATGTTTAACCTAATTTTGGTCATATTAAAGCACGAGGAAAGATGATGCTGTCCTTAGCGCCATGTCAGTATTTTATTGTAGGTATAATACTGTTGTAATATATTTTGATCAGGATGGTGTTTGCCAGTTTGAAAGAAGCCAAGAGCCTGGTCAAATGCAACTATGTGTGGAAATTGTATAGCTAGAAAACTTTATCAGTATGTAAAAGGAAAAAGCATGCTCAAATTATGTTACAGATAAATTTGTTTGGGAAGTCCATTTTAGCACAATTATTTTGAGATCTCTCTATTTCTGATTTAATGCCCCCTCTTATTTGACAGAAAGTTCTTTTTTCTCCTTAGCTATGTGCTCCATAGAGGAACTGCAGACTGATGCGTGGCTGAGCTGAACAACTGAAGTATTTTTTTACTCTGAATTTTGGGTGCTTGTTTGGGAAACACTTAGAGAATATAAGCTCATCTCAAGTCTTTCTATTTCAATTTTTTCTTGCTGTTAGAATTTCCAGTACCGCTGAAGTCCACATGTGAACGTCTGTGGAGTTTGGAACTTATCCATGCGCTTATTTGGCGTGGAGACTTGCAGCAGGAAGTGACAAGTTGGAGTAAGGGATGAAAGCTAGTTAATAAGAAGGACAGATGTTACTTTGTTCTGTTAACTTGTGAAATGGTAAACAAGCTCTGTTGTATCTCACCCTTCTTCATGTGGAATTCACTTTAAGGAATTGTATGCAAATTAAAAGCAAAATGCCTCAAAATTGTTCGTGTACAAATAGTCTAGTGTTGTTTCCCCAACTATTCAGAAAATAATCTGAACATTTTTCTGTTTGTTTAAACTTTTCTACGTCAGAAGCCTCAAAGTAAGAAAAGTTTTACAACAAAAAAATTGAAGGCCAGACTCGTCTCATTTGTCCCTTTCCCTTTGGTTTTCTGCATCTTTATTACTTCATTCCTAATGAAGGGATGAATACAAGATTTAGGAACCTCTTCAACATAAGTGTTTATCTCCTGAGTACATTTTTGCTTTTAATCAGTCTGACCTCTTAAGATACTCACGCCAGGAGTATGGCATGTGCTATAACTACATTTCTTCCTTGCGGTTTTTTTTTTAATTTCTGGGTTTGGATATTTATTTTTTTTTTTTGTCTTATACTGTTAAAGCTTTGTCCTTATATAACTGCATCATGATTAACAAAGAGAGAGTTACCTTCCTGTAACTGTCGTGATTCCTGAAACCTGCTTTTCTGTTTTCACATTATATGCACTAAGCATGTTGTAGGTGTTCATGTTAATGGAACAACAGGTTTCTGTGGCACAAATGTTTATGATGCCAAATGCAGAAACTGTTTGTTCATGTGAGTTTCAAGTCTGTTACAAATTGCTGTTTTGCAGGACCTGCAGTGAAGTCTGATAGATTAGTTTGGAGGTAGCCAGGTGCACAGACTGGATCTGGCTCAGGAGCTGCTCTTCCTTTACTGTGTGCGCTGTGTCTGGGGCACTCCGCATCCTTGAGTGAATGTTGCCACGTGCACCAGTGCTGGGTACGGCCATACAGGTGTTCCTCGGACCAAGAGGCAACCCCCCGACTTTCATTACAGTGGTCAGGGGGACATTTGACCAAACTCACACTACTTTGGTCAGCACTGGGCAGAAGGAGGGTGTGGTACTGAGGCGCAGACACAAGCCGCATTCGTTTCTTCCGTAGCTGGTAGTTTCAGTAATTCACACAAAGTATGGCCTGCATCATACTTCCTAGTTGGAGCCAATGAATTCAAGAGTGCTGAACTGTTGTGTATCACCTGTGTCTCCAGAAGGCACAGTACAGAATACACACACATTTTGAGACAAATCTGCCTCACCACTGCACGAAGCAGGTACTGCAGAGGAGTTCTGGGCTGCATTGTTTCAGCACCAGAGAAATTTAACAAGAGCATTGATCTAAACTAGAGGTGGCCCAATTCAACCCCATGCCCTGGAGTGTGGAAATGCTATAACCATGACAGTTCATACCTGACAACGTGATTAATTTTGCCTGAAGATTATTATCTATCATTTATTGAGCTATAAATAAGTACCGTCTTGCCATTTTTTAAAAATAATTATGTAGTAGAGACTTTTGTTGTCTCTCAAATTAGTATGCTTTATTGCGATGGAAGAACCTTCTATTCAAGACCGTTTTGTAGTTACATGCTGGACTTTCTAGGGGGTTGTGAACTTTAATCTTCCTTTCCTGTTAAAGTTTTAACCCCAAGAAGGGCACAAAGGAGTTTGTAGGCATGCTGCATATATGTTTTATTTTTGTATTCGCCAGCAATAAGCCCTTGAAGGAATTTCTTTTTTTCCCCTACATGTAGATATTTGTGACTTGTGATGCACCGCTTGTCATGCAGAGGATCCTTAAGCAGAATAAAGCAGAAGTTGTATCTCTGCAAGACTGGAGAAAGGCACAATTCCCAGGTGACAGAGGAGAGTGTTATATTTAAAGCTCTGCTGTGTAGACAAAACTATGAATGCTTTGTGATCTATGTCAGTGACCATTTAATATCCTTAAGATAAAGCATATCAACCACACATAAATTTATACAAAAGTCAAACACCGGTTATTCAGGGGGCTTGGATGACTGGTGATGTTGGGTATTTTGGGGAGAAGGCTAGTTTTGGTTTTATATATGTTATGTCGTCCATTTCATTCAACATTTTCCTATGTCAAATATAACTCTGTGTGTACATACAGTTAAGCTATTTCAATCCTCTCTATGAAATCTTGCCTGCAATTTCATACCAGAAAAATGAATTTTTTTCTGAAATCATGCCATTGATCAGTTACGTCACAACTAGTTCGTGGTTGCTGCCAAGCAGAGCCTGTTCCTGCCATGACTGCACTCATGGCAAAGTGGGATTTTTCTGGCCTTTTATGTACTCATCAAGTGGATCTATCACCAGAAGGGTATCTCGTGGCTCTGATTGTGTGGTAGCTTTCTTCCATGCATTCTCCATGACAGCATTGGTTAACTGAGTATTTAAATGGGGGGCTATAGAGACCCTTGGATATTTTAGCTAAAATATTTAAAAACATGCAGTAAAATCTTTTAAAATGGAGATTTTAGCCTATTAGAAAGAAGCGTTTGACAGCTTTGCTGTCTGTTCTTATTTTCTCTGCTGCACAATTTTAATTTGTGTTGAAAACATCCTAGGCACTACCTTAGAGACTGCGGGAAAGTTAATTCTTTGTGTTTGCACAGTAAGGCCTTAAGACTTGAAAATTAACTGGCGGTGTTTGACATGCTTGGGTCCCTTTTGACCTTATCCTTCTTTCCAAGTTCCTTTGTTTTTCCCTTTCTCTTTTGCTCTGAGCATTTATGAGAGCCGGGCTCTTTCCTTCTTGAGCATCTTTTAACAATATATACTCTGTTTTCCACATGTGAAAGTCAGTTATGTCTAGTGTGGCAGGAGAAATACTAGTATGTGGGGTTTATCCATTCCTAATTTGGATGATGTAGAGATTATATACAAACCCAATTTTATTTCTCTACTGGTTATTTTCTTTAAGTATATTCATTTATAAAATTTGAAACTTGATAGTAGAGGCTGGTGACTTCTTAGCATCCTAAAATCTCCACTGTGAAGTTTTATCCCAGGAGGAGAGGACTTTATTTGGCATCTTTACCCACAACTGGTATTGCTATAAAGTTAAAATCTCTTTATTAAAAATATACATGGAAAAATGAAGTTAAGAACTTTTGAAGATGAAAATTCATTCATGGTACTGAATCAAATGTTAATTTAGCAGGCTCAGATGCATTTTCAAGTTTGTGGAAAAGATACTGCGTTAGGACAGTGAGAAAATGTTGCTGGCTCTTTTCTGAATACAGTTTTTTCTCTTAGAGTGCTGGATTTGATAATGCTGGTTGGAATCATGAGTCCGACGTGGGTCAATATTCAATACTTTCTTGGTTGTTATTATAATCCTTCTGGTTTAGCATAATTGCCTGCACTATGGTTCAAAAATCAGTAGGTTTTGTGCCTGTTTGTATTTTGTAAGGTGCAGTTGACCAAGTGAAAAGGTTAATGTAGAAGTTTCTTCCAGAATTACAGTTGATGACACTTGCATTCAAATTGCATTGTATATTCCTGGTTATTACTTAAAATATTTACTTGACCGTAAGTCCCTGAGCTGTTGACCTGATTAATTCTTGGAGAGAGTGGTCACATTCTGGGACAATGAGTGTAACATAAATACATGTTTGTACTGTTTGGTACATTCTCCAGTTTGACAATGAATATGTTGCATTTTATTGAGGATGTACTGCCAGATAATAGTTTTATCAGCCTTGCTTCTGAAACCTCTACTTGAGCTAAATGGGATTAAGCCCACGCTTAAGGGATTTTCAAATGACAGTGTTTCAGCCTCTCAGACAGGCAACACGCGGCCCATCTGCTTTACTGCACACTACTAGTTACAACCACCTTCTCCATCCTGTCTGTCCCAATATTACCATAGTGGGTTTCAAGTATTAAAAATATTAAGAATGCTCTTAGAAACCATTTCTCATTTGTGGTTCATAAAGCACTAGGAATGAGTCGCTACGATTTAACAGGTGACAGAATTATATTGCAGGAAGGGGGATAGTTTGTTCAAATCCACAGAGCAGGTTGCACGGAATGGAATAGCCAGTCAAGTTCCTGTGATCCAAGAACTTAATAGACCAGTAGTAGCCATGTACAGGAATGAGTTAAAATTTATGTTCCAATCTAATTGCTAACTGCTTTACATTATTTTTTCGCCTTCACATTTCTCTGTAAGTTCCAGAGAAATCCAATGCATTCTTTCTCGGTAACTGTATAGCAAAGGGACTTAAACAGCGACTGTGATTAGTGCCAAGAACAACCATCTTTTGCTGCCAGTGCTTTAGATAAACATCCTGTCTTCCAGAGTTGAATTTAATCTGCAAGAATCTCTGCTCGGTGCCTTATGCTGTAACTGCTGCTGTTAAGGCACCGGTCTCGGTTCTCTTCCAGCAAGGACGGACTGAACGCAGCGTTTTTCTCTCACTGTTTTCACAAGAGAAGTGACANCTGGACCTGTTCCAACAGTTCGATGTCCTTTCTGTGTTGAGGACTTCAGAACAGGACACAGTACTCCAGGTGGGGTCTCACAAGCGCAGAGCAGAGGTGGACAATCACCTCCCGTGACCTGCTGGTCACGCTTCTTTTGATGCAACCCAGGATACGGTTAATACTTCGGACATCGCTCTGGCAGCTTGTTTAACTCAGCCTGCTGAAAAATATGGTGACAATCCTGAGGCATTGAAACCTTCAGTGTGACACTTTTAACCTCAGAACCAGTTTTTTTTAAGTTTGTTCAGAGATGCCTTTAGTGATCTGCAGTTACGTGAGACTTGGGCATTAAGAACACCGCACTGATGATTGCAGTCTGTCTGCAATTACTTACTCTTTGCCTTCAGCCATGTAAGCACGAGTGTTTTGTCTCTTCTAAATGTTCATACTTTGTTTGCATTTTTAACAATAAGTGAGTTGAAATGACGCTGTATTTCTAAAACGCTGGCACAGTTTCTTGAGATCCAGTCTGAGGATTATATGTAGTTCTACTTCTTCTGTGTAAATGGTTAGCTATTTAAAAATAATAATAATTATTTAAAAAGTGGTATGCTAAGCAGAGTTGATGTGAAAGCTCTCATAGCTCATGTGCACATAAAATACTTATACTTTAGACAAGATTTTTATCTTTTACTGAGAGGGAAAACACATTGCTTTACTAACAGTTTAAAGATTGTTATTTATTGTTATTTGAAATTTAATGAGTTGAAGCCATACAGTCACTGTGGGAATATTTGTGTTACGACCTAAGATGGAGGCGTGCTAGGAAACAAAATGAGAATATTCTTCAAGCCTAGGCTGAGCTTTTGTCTCATGAAATCATTGGAGACTTCAGCTGAATGTTTGTTTCTCTTCTGTTTTTGGTTATTGGTTTTGCGAGCTTTCATCTGCTCGTGCTTGGCTTTTTCCCTTGAAAGTCAGTATGTTTCGATATGTGCAGGTTTAGTCAGAAGCCTGTGTATTTGAGGAGAAATGTGTATGGAATAATCACATTCTCCTAAACAGATTTGAAAATTCGTGAGTTCAAGCAACCCAGACATTGTAGGAACATCTGTCATGACTTCAAACAGAGGAGTGTTAGGGAACGAGTTGGATATATTCTTTAAGTCTAGACTGAGCATTTGTTTCATTAAATCAGTAGTGAGTTTAGCTAAATATTTGTGTGCCAGCATAACTTTGAGTATGTTTCCTTTTGTGTCAGAAAAATGAAAGGGAGTGAGAAATGTAGAATGAACACACTGTTCTTGCTGATCTCTTACATATATTGCTGACCCCTTTGGATCTGGGACTTTGTGTTGCTGCGATTTCACATACGAAAACTGTGGAGGAAAAATAATATCAGTTCAAAAAGACCACAGAAAAATTGGTCATTCTGTTGTGCTTAGCTTGCAGTCCAGTTGCCATCCTCTATCATTTGGTGGCGATAAAGCTATTTAGGGTAATGTTCAAGCCAAACCACTGTTGTGACATGCCAGTGATGCTTCCAGATCCTGTAGGCCAGTAATTCAAGCCACAGAAATAATTTTCTGGTTATTTTCTTGATTGTTCAGGAGCCATCTCAGGTCTCTTCCAAATCATGGGAGTGGCTCTTTATTACATGACCAGATCAGTCATATTTTGGTTTGTCCAAGATTTTGTTACCTGAAAAAAGACTAGATGCAAAAATTTCTCTGTCCAAGTGTCCCATTCCTCTCCTGGTTCTGGAAAACTCCTGTATGTGTTGAGTATCTCTTAGACTAAAGCTTTGTAAAACAAAACAGGCTGCCAGTCCACCCAGCACAGGCAGGGTCAGAGCCTGTTCAGATATTCTTCCATATCTTACTGGTAACACCCACTAAAAAGAGAGCCTTGGGCCGATAGTCCTTATTAAAGTATTTGCTAATAGCATAGTTCTTACTGCTTGTCCCTCATGTAGATTCATGAGGAGATTCATGTCTGTTGATGAAGATAACAGGTATTCCCTTTTATTTTGTTATTTCACACTCTTCCTCCCTGCTTAACTTGCTGGATGGTTACTAATATGCTAATAGCCTTTGTGTGGTAGAAGAGCTGCTGGATACAGAGTAGAAAGTTGTTTGCTTTTTTCCTCTAGAACTGTAAGGCAGGCTCAGGTTAGGAAGTGGCTTTGGGACTTGCAGAGAGGCCTCTCTAGGTCTGGTGGGTCACATTATTGCAGTGGAACTGAGATGCCAACACAGCTTTGGATGTGTGTGGTTGTGTACTGAAAATGGGGCTGGCCAAACAACACAGTACGCACAGGTCTGAATCCTGTGCTGGAGAAAAAAATAACTAATGGTGAGTGAGGGCAGGGGGGGCGCAACATGAGATAACAGCTTCCCAGCCTTTAATAGAGACAATGAAAGGTATTGCTGCACCTCTGCCGTGTTGCAAAAGGGAAGCAGAATAAGGACTGGGTTTTCCTGTAAAGGTAAGTGTTTGACTACCTTCAAAATCCTAATAAAACTAAAAATACATAAATCGAGACAGCAGGCTGACCATTTGAGGCTTGTTTCAGATGGTTGCTTCCAAGAAGGGATTACACTATCTGTAGTTGCTCCCTGCCAGTAAAATTGGCAGTGTTGAAAGGGTAGGTGAGACGGGCAGTGACACTATTGATGGCAAATTACAGAATCACATTTAAAATTAGGTAGACTCAAATGATGCTTTTGTCCCTTTTGATCTTGCAGACAAGTAGGTAGTGGCTTTTGAGACATCCGTGCTTTTCTGAGAGTCCAGGCCACCTTCAGTGTTGAAACAGAAATATATGCTATAACCGGGGTGTTGAAAGCCATGACTTCATTTCTTAAAACTTTAACAGCTGTATAGCTCAAAGACAAATAACATCCCTGGCTGGTCCCTGTAATAACACAGACATCCAGAAAATGCCTGGCATTTTTTGGTTCACTAGCTGGGATCAAATTCCTCTGATTTTGTTTCTCTCTGGACTAAGAACAGACTATTCTTCACGTCGCAGCCCTAAGGAGAAATTTTGCATCCCACTGCAGCTTTGTTTCCACACACGTTATATGGTCCTTGGAAAATTCTACTGCACTAGCAGTGTTAGTCCAGTCTCATGCCCAGGCCCTTCCATCAGCAGCCAGTTCCTGTTGATTCATTTGGATTTCCAAAGAAAACATCATCTGTTTGCTTAAAAACCAGTAGGCAGCTTTTCAGCCTAACTGCTTCCACAGAGCCCCAGGGAGCTGTGTAAAGAAGCTAGCTCCCACAAAACTAATTCAGGTGCCAGTTCTGAATGCCCTGATGACTTTCTTTTCCCTGCAGAAACTTATCTGTGATAAGAAGAGTGACAGTCTGTGAAGAGAATGTGGCTGCAGCAGAGAGTTTGCTGCTGCTGCTAAATTGCTTTGATGCTTCAGCAGCCCACTGTTTCTTGCAGGGGACACTTTCCAGCAAAGCCTGAACTGCTGTTGAAAGCTGCATTTCCTGCTACACAGGCCTCTCAACCAAAGCAGAAATCAAAACAAGAGCAAACCCAGTGTGGACTCTGGCAAAGATCGCCCTCTCTTCATATATAAAAGGGAAACATTTAGCCTGACCTCATAAAAGAGAGAACTTAAAGGACCATTCTGCACTTTGAAATCTTACCCTCGATGGCATGGAAACAAAACGCTGACTTGGGAATTTCAGCAGCTCATTTCACGTTCTGTTCAGCCCTCTGTACTTCCTGAGCATGAATCGGCCATTGCATCATCCCAGGAAAATGAAGGCTATTGGGTCACTGGCTGCCCTTATAATCTGCTCAGTAAGGAATTTCTCAAGGGTATATTCCACTGCCCAGAATAACATTTAATGAGGTCTGGAAAACGATGCCTGCTACAGGCAGAGACCTCTTAAAAGTTTGCAGGAGGCCTACCGTTTGGATGGGTTAGCAGCACGCCCCCTTCTATAAACATCACTTAAGACAGCTGCTTCCGGGAAACATGGAGAGAAATAGCTGAGGGAAAGTACAGATGATTTTGCTTCCTTAATGTTTCGGACTGTGCTAAATGAAGAGAAATCAATGTCAAGATTTTCTTGATCCTATTTGCCTCCAGAATATATCAGGCATACTACGTTCTCTTACACAGCCATTCACTCCATGTGTAAACTGCACCCTGGAGGGCAAGGAAGGCTGAAACTTCATGCAAAGTTGTGCTGTCTCTTCCATGGCAAGTCCTGTATATTTTCTGTATGTGCTGTATATGAGTCCTTCCTTTTGAGGAACAGAACAAACAGTTCTGTCTGAATTCTTTCTCTGAATTGTGTACCAGACTATAAAGGTTGGTTCAATGGCTCTGTTCACCAGTGGAGTTGTACTATTTCAACAGGGAATAGATCCTGGGATTCGAAGAAACCTCCTAGCCACTGGGCAAAGGTAGAGACAGACAAGATTCAACTTCCTGAGAGCAGAAAAGTGCTGTCACTGTACCAACCCAAATATGTTGTGCTGTGCAATCTCGGGCTTTCTCTCTGCTTGCTCTGGTGATGGTTTGACTGTGAGCTTGGAGGCTCTCCCCAAGCTGTTGTACAGCACTCCACTCAGCTCTGCCTGCTAGTACTGCCTGTTCTCTGTGTCTGCCTGAATGACCCATCACCTGGTCCCACGCCACAACTACTGTGCACCTTCTCTTCAGCAAGCAATGCTGAACTGTATCACAGTTTTTCTTCAGGCAAAGTGTGGAACTGCAAATATGCCAGTGACCATTATTCCATTCCTTGTACTACACAGATAGATAAACCATCTATAGACAGAATGGTCAAAGCTTGAAAATCCTTGTGGAATAACTTCTGGTTAACAAGCCCATTTTTATAATGGGTAATATATGAGAACAAAAGGTGCAGGGGAACGCAGGCTTTGGTAAACTGACCTTAATACAAAATTATATATTGCATATTGTTTAAAAAAAAACACAGTGTAAGTAGTGCTTAACTGTGATTAGAAGAAATCTAAAACATCTGCAAGGGCTCTTAAACCATGGAAAGTGGGAAGAATTCAACAAATGTTGGGAAATGAAAGAACAAAGAGCTGGGTGGAATTTATGCATCTGCCTGAATATGCAAAGCTTTCCCCCATGCTTGATGTCACTACTGCTAAGCAGAAATTGTGCTTTCACTATCTCATTGTGCAAAGCTTCCATTAACCATCTATAGCCCTCAAGCCCAAGACCTGAGTTTCTTTTACCATTGAACTACATGACTCTTGGCAATTCTCTGTTTTCTAATTGAGTGTAGATAATTTTTTTTTTTTTTTTTTTTCCTCAGAGGAGGGAGAGATTTTGGGCTAACTTGGGCAGAGAGATAATTTGGCGTCATTTCTAAACTGTTTATAAATAAAGTGATGACATAATCATTTGAAATATGGGATAAATTGAATGCTAATTTTGCCTCTGGTTAGATTACCTTTTAACTTACTTTCTCTTTCTTTATATGCCCTAAATGCATTTGGGTGAAGTAGATCAACCAATGAATATTTACCTTCTTTAAACATTCCTTGGAATAGCTGACAATTCAGATCCAGCTCAACACTTACCCAAACTTATCAGCAGCGCAGCTGGGCACCATTCTTGCTCCCCCACCCCCTTCTTGTGGAAAGAGTTCTACCCACCCTCTAAAATCCACAGGAGCCCAAAAGTAGAACCAGTGCCCATCAGACATGGAGGGACATAGGAAAAAAAAATATTATATGTACATGTGGAGAACTTTTCCTATTACCTGGGGAAAGGTTTCTTTGCTTGTTTTAAATTTGAAAAGTAACCTTTTTCAGGAGTCTAAGGTAAGTAGGACTTGGGGAAAACACCTGCTTTGGCACAAAACACTGAGCTGCATTGTAGGAATGGTCAACAAAATAATTTCTCTTAATTTAGTTCTCAGAATGTTGCAGACATCTCTGTTGAAACCATTTTTAAAATAAAATCTGTTCAGAACAGTATGGCACAGAGGCACAAGACACAGGAATTGCAACAACAGAAAACTCCTTTCCTTTTTCCTTCCCAAAAATTCCATTTAAACTGTTACAGTTTTTCTCATTCTTGCTATGGTTGGCTCTGAATCAATGGCTCTCGTAATGAAAAGGAAATAAAATAGGTGAAATTTCTCAGTTGTAATAGCCTGCAGCATTAGCTGTAACAAAGAGAAGGGAAGGTCTTCCTTGGAAGTATTTTATTTTTCATGTGACTGCTTGTGATGTCCAGTCTCTCATTTAGGACTAATTTGAGTACCCCGGTGCTACTTTGCTGTGAGAAATCCAGCTCTACAAAGGAAAGAAGTTAACAACAAATCTATAGGTGTTATCTTTTCAGGGTAACAAAAGTACAAATCATTGTTGTGATAAGGCAGTCAGAGATTAATTTTGCTCAGAAAAATGAAATTGCTAACCCTTTTCTCCATTGGCAGAATCACAGGGACTGCAATACCGCACGATACACATCCTCTGTCCTTAACTTTGCTTCTCTGCTGCACCCACAGTGACGCACTGACTACTCCGGATGGCCTTTAAGTGCTTGGATGCCAGCAGTTGTCATCTTGCAGCACTGGGTAGCCCTGCACAAGCTGTGAAACCTCTCCAAAAGCAGGGCTGTGTAGTCTTGCTCCTTCACATGTGCCAAAAGCTGGTGCATCTGGCAAGGGTTCAGTTGTACTAGTGCTGAAGGAGCCTCTTCTGGCTATCACACCCAGATTTTCTGTGCTGTTATCTTAATTTGAGTAAAAAAAAATTAAATAAAAGGGCCAGGGGGGAGCATGGCTACTACTTGTAGTTCTTGCAGTAAAAATGCGGCATCAAAAAGGTTCTCTGATACAATTTAGTTCTTGTATGTGGCGATGAAAACTTGCTGCTACTCAGGCACATATCTGCAAAAGCATTTTAGTATGCTGAAGCAGTACCATATTTGGCCACTTCTCTTCATAGTCCCTGTCTAGTTGCAGAGGAGGCTCTTGCATCCTGCTAGCATTCCCGGACTGCTGCTAAATGTGCATTGGAAAGCTCTGCTTTTAATCTTCAGAGCTGTCAAACAACTTTAAAGAGATGCTGGCTGTTTTGAAGAAGAAACAGGAAAAAAAAAAGACTTTCAAAACAGCTGAAGTCAGTCTCTACGTGCTTCTTTCCCACCCAGCTAATAAAACAGTTTTAGGGGCTGCTGCAAATGACAGTAGTGCATAGTAATCTCTGAATTATGTAGCTAAACTATTCTTAAGTGTTATTTTTTTCCATCATTGATTTGAGTGTTTAGGCTTCCTTCCCAGGTAAATTTGGTGTGTAAGGAAAAGAGGGAGTCATTCAGCAATAGCAACTTGTCATAAAGGAAGACCTGGAGCAGCAGGATGGTGCATGGAATTGTTTTGAGGAAAAAAACTCATTGGGATCACCAAATCCCTGAGGACATCAGGGTGCAGGCTAGGAAAGAGTGTGTCATATTGTGGGGCTAAAGTGTTCAGTAAAGAAAGGAGAAAATTCAGAATTTAACTACAGCAGCCTTAAAGCTTCCTGTGCTCAAAAGGGTAGGAGATGGAGACAGAGCAGAGCAAAGTAAATAGCAAATGTATATCTATCTGCTCATCTGCCCCTAAAATCTAATGTAAAACAAAACTGGAGACTAAGAGAACCTCATAGATTATTTTTTTAATGCTTAGTAGACCAAGTAATTTCCCTCAGTAATTTCATGAAGTGTCTCTTTAAGAGACATGTTCAGCTTTGGAAAAAATGTCTACTTGCTGATAGTCATACCAGTCACATTCTAGGAGCTGTTTGCTATTTATTGCTTGCTGGCAGTCCCAGGGGCTCCATTTGGCGTTTTCTGAGTGGATAAAAGCAGAGTGTTTTCCTGAAAGAAGGGGAGAGATCTGACCATGAAGAAATATGTCTCAGTTCTTCATTCCAGCGTACAGCACTGGGAAAGGAGTCCCTAGCTGGGGCTATACTGCTGTTACGATGCAAACCCTTCTCAGTCCTCTGGAACTACACCCCTCGATCAAACCTGGCATCTCCTTAGTGCAAGCTGGTGTCGGCCAGCAGCCAATTCCACATGTTTCAGAGGAAGGACAAAGAAATCTTTTGGTGATTTTTTTTTTTCCCCCCCATGAGCTGAATGTTATAGGTAAGCACATTTGACTCCCTCCCTTCTTTTTGGGGTGCATACTGTGCTGTCATCTGAGATTCACAGTTTAACATTGTTCCTGTCCACACTGCTAACCTTCTGCAGTAAGAGTTCCCCTGGCTGGGTCAAAACTACAAGGTACTGGTAGCTTCAGTGCTACCCCAGAAGAGTTTTGGCTCTCATAAGAACCATGCAGGTGAAAATACCCCTGTTTTGAAAGTTTTGAAAGGCTTCTGCTTCCAACAGTAGATGATGTAGTCTGATGGAAGGGAGTAGCTTTCCAAGAAGATTCTGTACCCTTAAAGACCTAAAAGATGCACTGGGCCTATAAAAGCACTGGTTGAAAGGCTGGGGGTTCTCATTTGGTTGGTTTTGGTATTCTTTAAACTAAAAAAAACTACAGAGAATGGTCTTTTCAGGCAAAGGAAAAGGCTGACTGTGGAAAAAGGAATTCTTATTTCACCATAGGAAAAGGTGTTACGTTATCCTGTCATCTCATAGTAATGTTCAGTTTTGTAGCCATCTAATTTTGAATGTGCTGCTTCAGTGAAACAAACATTTGTAAGATTGCTTTGCTGTTTAGACAGATAGATAGAACAGATCTGAAACCAGGTTATGTTTCTTACATAGAAATGCCAGCAGGGTTGGGAAATTTCATAGAATCATAGAATGGTTAGAGTTGGAAGGGACCTTAAAGATCATCAAGTTCCAACCCCCCTGCCATGGTCAGGGACACCTCGCCAAAATTTCCAGTGATGTGTTGCAGAAGTCTTCAATTTCAAACACTCAATTCCCAGACTGAAGGCAGAGTTGGTGACAGAGCTGTGAGCGGTCTGATCTGGCCTTGCACTACCCACTCTGATACAGACGCTCCAGGATGTGCTCCACAGCTCCGTGCAGCTCTGCCAGGAGACTGATGTGCCTACAGGCTTTGAAGGGGAAGAGGATAGAAGCAGGGTGCCTGTCGTGTTAAGACTTCAGTACTCTTCTGTCTTTGCAAGAAGCAAGGGAGTGGTTCCTCTGACTGAGGGGTAAACTGTATCTTGGCCTAGAGGTATCATAGGGTAGCACTTCTGAAAGTACGATAAATTTGAATGAATCTTAATAATAGCTATTTCATTCTGAGAAAATTCCCAGTGCTTGCCTTGAAGCATGAAAAACTTACTGTGTTAGACTTTTTTAATCTTTCCACATTTTGTAACTAAATATCAAATAAGTTTCTTTTTTTGTAAAAAGCTGTGTTGTTCTTTGTATTCTGGCAAATTTCCAAGCTGAATAACTGCATTCTCACTACATTTCCTTCCCTCAGCAGCAGTGGTGTGGCATGGTGCTCTGCATGGAGCTCTTCAGGTATTGGCAAGTCAGAAGTATCACTTCTAGCACAACAGTTGTGGTATGCCAAGTGTGTTAGAATCAAAGGAACCGAAAAAGCATCAACTATTGTTTTTAATCAATAAATATCCTACAATTTGAACCAAGATTTTTTATCCCAAAGGGTTTCAGACATCGCCGTGGCAGGGAGAGGAGCTGCATTCTTTTTAGGTTTCCCAAAGACGCTTTCTTTTCTCTGCTAACATCTTACTGTAGTACTGTAAACAAACTGATCAAAGCTGTGAACTCTCCCATACAGTTCCCTCCATTACTTCCCTTTGTGTGTTCCTATAGATGCATTCAATGTCAGTGAGGACTCTCCTTGTCTCCTTTCAGAGCAGGTCCTTTGATTTTACACTGGTCTAGTTCCTAGAGAGCTTTGCAGGAATGTGAGTATGAATCTGCTGTGGAATGACACCAACTAATTCTCCTGCAGAAGAGCGATCCCAGTGGACAGTGCCAGACAGTCAGCTTGCTGTTTTGTTTAATGTTTGTTCATATTTGCTGAAGGAGTCAAAGCAGCCTCTAATTTGTACTCATGTTTTTATCTCTGCAGATAATTGTAGGTAAACAGGATTTAAAAGGTCACCCCAGGCCAGTCCTATTCTATCTAGGCAACTCTGCTGGAAGCATTTCTACAGCATGCTAGGTGTCTACCAGGCCAGTGTGAGGGAACTGACTGCTGTATTAATATTACTCAGGAGTGTCCCTATTTCAGCTTGGCAAGATTTGAAAACTTAACCTGGAGGCAGCAGTAACAAACTGAAGCTTGCTGCCTACCAGACAGGGCTGTTAGGCATATCTTTAGAGGGATGATACAACACTGGTAGGATCATGATAAAAATAATGCCAAGTTATCTAAACTAATCCCTTGTCAAATCCCCTAGATCCTCTAGGCAACGTGCATGCAGTGAAGATGTTAATTGGTATGGGAATGTGTTGGGTAAGTTACAGCAGTTATTGCTGTTGGAGATACACTTATCTACAGTTTAGTGACACACTTTGTCTGGCGCTCGCTGGTGTCAAGTGCTTCAAATGTGTTACTGGGGGCAGCAGCCACCTAATCTGCCAGCTGCAAGTGCTACAGGCTGCTCATCATCTGTGTGATTCTCTCTTGAGTTATGTGTGCCTTCTGCCAGGACTAGGGAACCTACCTACCCCAGCACCACCAAGAAAGAAGCCATCAAATTCCTGATTCTCTGCTTTTTTGATTTTGAGACAATATGCTCCAGACCATAAGGCTAGGAATCCAAAGCAAGGAAAATTCCCCACCCCTGTAAGAATGGATAGTTTGGGAATATGAATAAGTTTGGAATGTCTAGTTTTTAATGCAATTAACCAGATGGTTTTGTTTCCTTTCCCTGACTCCTCACACCAACATTAGTCATCTGGAGAAGCACAGGAGTGCAAATGTGCCAAAATGTAATGGAATAATGGCCATTTTGGGGTAAGATTGTTGGCAAGATGTTCAACCAGCATAAACCGAAATGGCTTCATTAGAATCACCTTAACACAGATGATGCTGGTTTATGCTGTCCTGGAGACCTGACCCACTGAATCAATCCTTTAGTACCTGCTCTTGAATGAGATAAGGAGAATGTAAACCATATTTTGGAAAATACAAAGATGAAATCTGATCAAGCCCCCATGTCACTAGAGAGGTTCAAGAGGAAAAGGGCAGGGCCACTGGCCAAATTTGGTAACTCCCACTTCCTTGACAGGCAGAAGCAGTTTCAACAACAGAGAAGACATAACTGTGAAAATGTGTGGTGCAGAACAACATTCAAGCATCAGGCCCTTCTGCACTGACCAGATGTACCCCTCCCCTAGTAAAGCTGGTGCCTTCATAAATGCATTGAAAGCTACAGAGTTTCTTCCCAAGAAGCTGGTTTGCTGTGACACTGTTTAACACCAGTTGTGCTTATCGGTATCTTCTTCCAGTTCCTCTACTCCTTCTCATTTGCCAGGTTGGGACTCTTTCTTTGTGATTAGCAGCTAGTTTGACATTGCAAGGTCACGATTAGACAATACAGCCAGCAGCACTGCGTTTAGAGCAGTCTGTTCAGATGTGGGAGACATTGCTTCAAATTCCTGGCTGATTCCAATGCTGCAGGGACTTCAAACTGAGTTTCCAATGTCAGAAGTCAGCGGCTATTCCTGGGTAAGTATCGATGTCTGATCTCAGGAACAGGCATGTAAATATAAGCCATGAGCTCAGCAACACAGTTTTATCCTGCAAGAAATGTCAAATAATCTGGGAAAAACATCTTTTCCTTGCTCATGTCTGTAGGCCAGGAGAAGCTTGGGGTTACTTAATCATGCAATCTGCACTACTGTTTGTTGCTGTAAAAGTTCCTGTATTGTTTGGTTTCTATCCTGCATGGGAATTCAATATCCTTAAACTCCACTGAGATTGATGTGAACAAAGACAGGAGGCAACTTCTTAATGGGTAAAATTCCTGTTACCAGTAAGCACAAAGTTGGGTGAAATCACATGACTGACGTGCAGAGTTAAATATGTGTTAGAAGCTACTGTTCAGCTGTATTATTAGCAATACAGAATTCTCATTTTAAGTCATGGACCCTGTGTATCTTAAAATTATTGTTTGGGGAACTAAATTCTTCCAGATTCAGGAATGTCTTGGCATTCTAGAAATCATACAATCTTTTTATTTGATAGCTCAAATAACACACACCCAAAGATTGTCTTTCATTAACACTGCCACAGCCAGCATTCCAGTTGTGCTGTTGCCTCACCAGAAGAAATCCAACAGTGACAGTTATCACCATAATTTTGTGGGCACAATCAGGGCACACTGGGATAATAAAAATTTTGCAATAATAAGTCATGTGCATAATGTTGTTGCCAGGTGAGCTGCCAAATAGCTCCAGACAAGTGGCTTTTGATTAAAGCTTCATTTTCTAGCTTATTCCAGTGACCAGAAAGAAGCACTCCAAAACTTACATCATCTTGCTGTCTGCTAGATCCTGTTTACTGTTGCCATTTGCTTCTTGAGCAGCCAAACCTCAGTCCTCTTCAGCAGCTGGTGGTGGCCACCAAATGACTATATGGGGAGCTAGGAAAGAGGCATTTGAAGAAAGAGCTACTCAGGTTACCTAAAAGTTCTCTGCCTGTCCTGGAAAACTCTGTCAGCTGAAGGCTTTGGCAATGCCTGTGTTGTGCTTGGAAAGCTTGGATAGTTGAATTTAACCCACAGCCTCAGTTCTATCTGCATCTGAAGCAGAATGGTGATAAGAGGAAGAAGTCTTTGCCAAATAGGACAAAACCCCCCTGAATTCCAAGTGGCTATGTACAGCAGGAATAATCTGTTCTTTGATGCATATCTTTGGCCAAAAGGTGATTGAAACAGTTATTTTTTCACTTTTCTTTTTTTCCCTAATATACCCAGGAACTATTGTAGTGATGAACCAGGGTTTATGGCATTCTGACATACACCAGGCACCCTGGTGTGTGAAGTTTACCAAAGTGCATGGCATTAGGATGCTTGGTAGTAATACTGACAAGACTAAATCCTTGTGCTTGAGGTATCTTGAGCTTACAGTGTCAGTAATGTCAGATGATCTCTCTTCCCACTCCTGACTGCTGCGGATCCTGACCTTTGCAACATCCAGGCAGTTTTGAGATCTGAGATTTTATTGTTCTTTTCTATATAATCAGGCCAGCCCTGGGCATCAAAATTTATCCTGCTGTCCTTAGCACTGACGTGGCAAGGTATTTGCAATGATGGATCAGAAATATCCACATACAGATATATATATATATATATACAGTCTCTTGGGAGGAGACAGAGTATCTTTATTCCTAAGTAATATATTGTTTTGCATTTGATTCCTTTATGACAGCCTGCCCACGATGGAAAAGTTCTTCTTAAACACAGATTTATTTTTTTTATGGAAGTTAACTGAGGTTGTGATTCCAAAGGCCGAGAGACACTGTGTGTAATGAAACTTTGGCAAAGGCAGTTTATACGAGTCTGGCACAGAGAAGCTTGCATCTATAAAAGGCAAGATCTGTCCTTTGTTTATTCCCTAGTAAATCAGTGAAGTATGTCATGGTATTTTAGCATCAACTTAGCATATTTTATTTTCCCTTCTAATTTACAGGCCAGTGGAAAATAGAGATTGACCAAATTGACTAATGACTTAAGAGACTGTTCATAAAAAAGACTGGAAAGCAAACAGTTTTTCAGCTCTACAGACAACAGCCAGCACAGCGCATTTATGATGTTGGATTACAAGTTTCATGTGCCACAAGAAATCTAAACATGACTTCAAGCCACGCTAGCAAGCAATAAACTTGAAACGGCATTTAAGCACAAGGGGGAAATCAGGCTGCATGTACACGAGAGAAGTTACTGATCTAGACAAGATATCTTTGCCATCTAATGGTACTGAAGGTTTCTCTGCGAACAATTATCAGACGAACGGTACAGCACTGACTGCATCACCCACTTGCACTCTGCACTGCCAGTGAGACATAACATGTATATTCATTAGCTTTTCAGTTTAGGTCAGGATTGTAGTTTTGATGTGATTCTTTCTGTTAACCTCAGTTCCTGTGCTTTTGTTTGTATTATTGGGTGGCCTTGAGGCACACAAACTAGGTACCTTTCAGAAGAAACCAGATGTGGTCAGACCACAAACAGGCATTCGATCCACACAAGACTAGACGAAGTCTGAAATAAAACTCCCTAAATTGTTTTTAGGGCAAACTCTGGTCCTTAGTGCCAAATGCCTTGCTTTACAAATTTGTTACTTTCACATCACTCTACTTGCTAATGTAGATACTATTGTACTTGCTATCAGTACACACATATTTGTGTATGTGTACATACGCAAATAGCTTCCCTTGGTCATGCTTTTGGACGTAGTGGGTTGGCTGTCGAGGTAGCACAAGTCAATGCCATTTCACTGAAACCTGCTACTATCAGTAAATAGTATTTCTTAAATATTACAGTAGCTTTATAGTCAGCTAAGTTTGCCAGCTGCTGACCCACGTTCTTTAAAATATGAGCTGCAGCAAGCTCAAGGATGTATAGCTGGACCTGTTCTAAGTAGCAAGATCCCCAGTCCCAAAGCTCAGGAAACCTAAATTCAAAGAATGTGATTGGCAGAGAAATGTATGTTCTGATCACTTCTTTGCGTCCACCTCTTTGTGTGGACTGAGATGAGTAGTTCAGTATAACATTTCTTCAATCTCTAATAAAAATTGTGAATTAAATGGAAAAGGAACACCATGATTAAACCCTGTCACAAGAATACTAGATGACCCTTCAGAAGGAATACAAGTATTTCCATATTAAGGGACATATTAAAATTAAAGCTCATGAAATGGGATTTTAGAAATAGATAAATTAATATTTGTCATTAGTGCCTAGTTACATGAACAAGAGCGCATTCACTGTCCTTTAAAAGGGAAGTTAACATTAGCAAAGGAAGTGTGGGAAGGTGTGAGACCACAATTTATAGATGGAAATAATTTCAAAAAACCTCAATCTTGCTGTCCCTAAAATTTTCCCCAACAGCAGGTTTAGAGGATACCTGTTTAACTTCAGATGTAATCTAACTTGCTCAGATATTTACAACTTTTCTACTCAGACTACTATGGAGAAATACCTTTAAATAGTAATTTGAGACAGGAAGAGGAAGAAAGGGGTCAAAGTGAATGCTTCCATTGTAGTATTTTGCTATGGTCTTGGCTCATCCTGTCGTTGTCTAGTATGAGATTTCAAATTCTCCCACTATAAGGGTAACGCAGGACAGTGTTCACTCACGCTTCCTTATTCAGCTTGAGAGAGCAACCAGAACCTCAACCCAGAGAGAAATCCCAAGTATGGCTATGAAATTGTATCTGCCAGGAATGACTGCAGCTGTGAGCTCAGCCTGATACGTTTGACTCTCTTCAGAAGCTGCCTGCCAGGACCTGTCACTCACACTGGTGTCCTAAAGGCAAGACAAAGGGCTGTGTGACTCTTGGCTGTCTTTGTTAAGACTGAATTCCACCCAAGGAAGCTGTTCCCTTATGTGCATATGTTTGCCATTCGTTTGCTTTGATGATTGTGTGAGTTGCCATTTGTGGTAGCCGTTTCACTTGTGTTAAAATAAACACTGGATTACGTATGCAGCCAGCAGCAGCTTTAATGCAGGCAGGCAGTCCTTTAGCATTCAGAAAGGGGAGAATGCACAGGTCAAATTAACCATGGCTGGCTGTAAACCTTTTCCACCGCAGCAATTGTTCTGAAGTGGGAATGATCTGCAGAGATGCTCTAACATCTGCACGTGACTGTGTCAATCATAAAAAAACACCTGCCTCTTCAGGATCCTGGAGAAGCGCGAAGTCATGGACACCCTGGGCCTAATTCTGAAGTAATGTACCCAAGCGTAACTGGAAGTAATTCAGCTGAAGTCTGTGAAGTCATCGTGGCATGAAATGGCTTGTGAGATGAGAATCAAGACTTTCCCCTTGTCATTAAGGCATTTTAACTGGAGCTACTTCTGATCAGAAGGGAAGTGAAATAAAAACAAGAGTAAAACTCTGCCTCAAGCAAACGTCCTGAAAGACTTAGATTTCTTTTTCTACCTTAGAAAAGAATGATTATATTTCAAATTTAGACCAGAGGGAGTCTGCTTCTGAATCAGTTGTTGGACCTCTTCTTCTCCATTATGAGTTCCGGTCAAGCTGTCATTTGCCTTAAGTGACATTTGGCTAAATGCTTAAAAGATCAATCCATAGTCTGCACATGATTATTAGTATTCTACACGGGGAAATTGCATTTGGGAAATGTGTATACAGTTATCTTGCAGGTCTCTTTTCCTGATAGTGTAGAACTTGCATCCCATTTTTATGTATTGTTCCTCTTCTACCAGAGTCCGAAATGACTTACAAAACCCTCTGCTCTTTTTCAGCAAGCTTTTGCTGAATTTCTGAGTTCTTTCTCAAAATGGTGCATTTATTTCTTCAGTGGCAGCAATCATGGTTGTTGCACTTTCTGAGAGATGGCTGCCTTTTCAGGAGCAGCATTGAGTTCTCTCTGCTTGCCGTCTGTTGCTATCAAAGCCACTGTTAGCCTTCCAGTGGTTCGAGAGGCTCCACAGGGATCAGCTGAATTCAAGAGAGGTCAGGTCTTGAACACAGAGGCCACTTTAACTCTCAATCTGACTTTAAAGGCCGTAGAGCCACACAGCATGGGCCACAGTACATAACACAAACATGTACTGCACAAACCAATGTTAAAGAAGAGCTTAAAAGTTCAGTCCTTTTTTTTGAACAACTGTTTCCTTAATGAGCACAGCTCCCCAGTTTGGATGAAAAGCCATCCACAAGTGTCTCCCAACTCCAGCTATGGTAATTAAACCCACATAGTTGAGATCTTCATGAGTGCTATGAGAAACCTCTGAAAACTGGCAATAATTTTTTATGGGTTTTTTTGGGTGGGCACATGTCACAGAAGGCTGGAAGCTGGAGCTGCTGGATGTTTGTATGTGTGCACATATGGAGAGCTCACTTTGGCTTTTTCAGTGAGGAACAGATCAGTATGCAAATGTCACCTTCCTAATTAAGCCCTATTTTCATGGATTATTAAACAAGCAAAAACCCAACAAAATAAACCACAAAAATATTTTTTAATGGTATTACCAATTTAAACTATTTTTTGAGACTGTCGTGTTAACCTGCACACCAAGCTTTCAGCAGACACAATTTATTAACCACTGTGCAACTCTGTTTACACTGGAAATTGCATTTGACCCTTTCAAAGAGCTTCAGATGTGTGTGCTACGCTCAGCCTCATGGTGCTGTGGATACATGTGAAACTACAGAAATGTTATTTAATCCTTCCATTTAGCTTATGAAATCTCTGTGGATTCAGTGTGCTGGACTTTAGCCCAGACTTAATTATTCAGACTGAGGCCTTACAGGGAAAGTTCTGGAGAATGCTTTTGGCATTGGCAGACTTCTTTCTTACCTGCCCATATTAGACCAAAGAAACACTGGCAAAAGGTATGACTCAGGCACTCTGAAAACTCCAGAGTGTAAGAATGTTGGATATATTCAACCCAGTCATGGTGTAAAAAGGCAGGGAGAAAAAACCTCTTAATTCCCTAGAGTCCAGGTATAAATCATAGAGGAAGGTTCTTGTCAGCAAACTGAGAGGCTAACTTCATGAATTATGGAATAACAAGATTCTGTTCCTTAAGTCTCTCTTCTAAAACAGAACTTTATCTTCCACATCAACTGAATTCTTTAGCTCCTGCAAGTAGAAAGTTAGCAGGAAGTCTTGAAGAGAGCAATCTCAGCAACATGAACAGGCAAAGCTTGATTTTTTCTTCCAAGCATTTCCTGGACTCCAGTAGTAAAATTCTTGTAGACAGACCCTACCCAGTGGTGTTAACTAAAATTAAGCTGTATTGAATTGACTCGTTTCCTAAGACCAGTAGGAGTACCCTACTGCAGTGATCTTGGTAAAGAACAGTAGGCTAGACACTGAAGCTTTCCTTTAAAAAAAAAGCTCCTAAACCATAACCACTAAAGTTCCATTTCCTTAACCCAACTGCCAGGACCCAAGGAAGCAGCAAGAAAACAAAAAGGGAAAAAAAAAAAAAAAAAAAAAAGGAAAAAAAAAGGACACGAAAGGACACAAAGTAGTTCTGTTATCAGTAACACAGCTAAAAAACTCAGCCCTAACCTAAATGCAGAAAAATGCTGGTTTTAGAGTGCTTTGGTCACATTCAGCATACATGCAGAGATTTCCTGAACTGGAGACAGGCATTAGACCTCCGATGAATGATGTGAAACACTGAAAGCACTTAGTTTTTACTTTGCATGAGTTCAGTCTAGAAATATACTGGACTTGTTAGAGCCTGCGTCACACAGCCAGCAGGCTTGCAGCTCCAATGAGCCCAGGGGTGCTGCTCACATTCTTGAGTGCCATCTGCTGGCACCTTGTCTGTTATCTCCACTGGACAATTAACCTGTGATCCTCCCAGAAGCTATTCAGGATCCTACTCTCCTGAGACAGAAGGCTACATAAGGATTTTTAAAAACAGAGCTGGCCTGTCTCCCCACGCAAACTTTGGACCAGAGGCTCTGAGCAGCAGTGTTACAGTGATGGAAAAGTAGTACGTGCAGCACTGGACTACAGTTTGCATGAAGCAAGGTTGAACACACCATGTGGTGCTGCTTTTGAGGCTGCTAAAAGAGAGAACGTGGAAGGCTGATAGGCCCTTATCTACTCGCCTCACTTGAGCAATATATGTGTTGCAATTTTCACATAGCATTCTAACTTCTTTTTTTAAGATACTGTAAGTCACAGTACCACTTTTATTTCAGTCAGTAAATTGTGTGTGGGCATGTTTAGGCACAACTGTTTGTAAAATTGCACTTAATAATGAAAAACATCTCTGTATTTCGGTGTTAAAGCTCTAGCCTACTCTACAGTGCAAGAAGCTACCAGAAAGTGATTCTCTTCTGCAGAGATGCTGTTTTCAGTAACCCTAATATGCTATAGAAAGCTTTATTTTTTGTTGGTCCTGACATTAGGCAAATGTTTACTCAGATTTGCACAGTGGGCAGCCGATAAGTACCAGATATTATTTCAATGGCTGTTCTACCAACTCTGAGGAGCCATCCCTGTTCTTTCTAAGCTGGCCAATTGGGTGAATATAAACTTGTGGGTTGTCATATTGTTCTGATATGAGTAGGTGATTTAAGTACAACTTTTTGAGCTGCCACACATGATCAGAACTCTCTGATAGTTCAGGACCTTTAAAGTGAGGTTCATCCTGCTTCACAGTCAAGTTACTCCAGAGCAGAGAAAGGAATGAAAGCTAGGGTGATAACCACTGTCTCAAGTTTATACAGAACAAATCATGGGATTTCTATGTCTGGTATTCAAAATCTTACCTCAGCTTTTTTTCCCCTGCAGGCAAGTGTCTCAGTGATGACTCCAAGTGGGTTCTGGGCTCTTTGTAGAATCATAGAATCATAGAATGGTTAGAGTTGGAAGGGACCTTCAAGATCATCAAGTTCCAACCCCTCTGCCATCGGCAGGGACACCTCTCCCTAGAACAGGTTGCTCAAAGCCCCATCCAGCCTGGCCTTAAACACTTCCAGGGATGGGGCATCAACAGCTTCCCTGGGCAACCTGTTCCAGTGCCTCACCACCCTCACAGGAAAGAACTTCTTTCTAATATCTAATCTAAATCTCCCCTCTTCCAATTTAAAACCATTACCCCTCGTCCTGTCACTAGACTTCCTGACAAAGAGTCCCTCCCCAGCTCTCCTGTAGGCTCCCTTCAGATCCTGGAAGGCTGCTCTCAGGTCTCCCCGGAGCCTTCTCTTCTCCAGGCTGAACAGTCCCAGCTCTCTCAGCCTGTCCTCATAGGAGAGGTGCTCCATCCTTCTAATCATCTTGGTGGCCCTGCGCTGGACCTGTTCCAACATCTGCCCATCTGCCAAAGCTTACTGCTCTCATGACAGAGCTGTTAGAAAGGAACAGGCAGTGCTTGAACCCTTCCCTTGCACAGGTTGGTGTCTTTACTCTGCCAACTTTCAGTTTTGTGGCAAACTAAGCTGGATTACATATTGTAGCTGCTGAAGCACAGGGACATCTCTCCTCTCCCGCTCTCCATTCTGTAGGGTATGCGAGTGCTGGCATGGAGGCAGGGCACTTGGATGGGGCTGATAATGTTTCAAACCGCTGTGGTGAGAGTCTCTGGCTTGCAGTCAAAGCCTGTGGGGCCATTTCATAATCTTCCTGTTCCACTGAGCTCTGATCTTTACAACAGCACAATAGTCTGCTTTATCTGTACACAGTAGAAAAATTTTGTGGCCGATACTTTATAATACAACCCATATGTTGCTGAGCGAAGTGGCACTTTCACTGCCCTGCCCTTGCGGGGTTTGGCACGCAGGTCTTTCTATGTAAATGCTGTTGCATCCCCCACTATGCAGGCAGGCGTGTAAGCACCTTGGTATTTACTCACAGCCCAGGTGCCGCTGCTGGTAGCCCCGGAGGACCATGCGGCCTGGGGGCCTGCAGCCATGTCTCACCCAGCCTCCGGGGCTCTTCCGCCAAACACACAGTCATCTCTGCTGGTGAGGGAGGGGATTTGGCAGCAGAGTTACTTCTGTCCAAGTCTGAATCAAAAAACAGTTGGAGACCTCTCCTCCTCCCAGACATTTTCTCCCTTTTGTGAGGTGAAAAACAGTCTTTGCTGGGCCACAACTTCCTCGCACCTTCTACATCCCTGCTTGACTGGATTTGGGGATTTTCCCCTCCTTTTTGGGGGTGGGAGTGGAGTGAAAACCACCACAGAAAAAGGCTGTGAGGGGATCCAAGGCCACCTTACCAGCTGGTGGCCCTCCAGAGTGGCTGCCAGCAGGGTGAGGAGGGGACATGGAGGACATTTGGCCCCTCTCTCACCTCAGGGCTGTGCTATAGCCAGGGCTGCCTCCACCTGTGAGGCCCCTCTGTGGCGTGTGGCAGGGCTGGCTCCTCACCAGCTGACAGGCTTTCTGTGTTGTTTTCAACCTTTGAGGGGAGCCCTCCAAGTTTGGCAGACCTGTCTCCTCCTCCACCCCCAGCATTTGGGGTGTCTCTGTGAAGAAATGGGAGAAAGTCCTCCTAGCTCACTTCATGGAGGCCGCACACTTAAAATGGCTGCTGTTGAGTGGGGCTGGTTTTGGCCCAATAGCCCAGATGTGTTAGCCTGACAGGATCAGGGTAGGTTTCTGATTTATGAAATGCTACACTGGGATTTTTGTATATGGTGGCAGGTGCTGTTAACACTTTTAGGGGCTACTTGGGCAGAGCTGACTTACTAAGTAATTTTTCGTAAACCCTGGCCCACCTCTAGGTAGATCCATATTCTACAAACTGAGCAGGAGATGGACAGAGGCTATTGTGAAGGTATCCCATACATGACTAACTTTAATTTTTATGTAATTTAACGGGAAAAAGTGTATGAAGAAACAGCAGCACACTGCTCGTTAAAATTGCTACAGGAGGTGGCTGCAAGAGGGAAAAGCTGCTGCTCTCCCCTGAATGTCTGTTATTCACAGCAGGGCAAATGCAGGCCCCTCAGGAAGGAGCGCAGCTGACGCTAAACTGCCAACATGTGGAAGGTAAGAATAAAAGGAAAACACAAGATTATCTTTCAGATGCGGAGCTGTTTACTGCTGCCTAGTTTGCCATGTGGAAAAAAAGGTATTTATTGCTCTTTTCTGTCACAAATCCCTACTGGTTGCACTAGCAGAGAAAATCTGGTCTTTGCTTGGAATTGCTGTGGGGAAGACTTTTGTTCCCTGCTCTGTGACTTGTCCTAGTGCTTCTAGGCCAGAGCAGCTTCTTGCACACTCACTGCAGATGCTGGAGGGGTACTGTCCTGCACTGTCCCTAGACTTTTAGAGTATAAGCATACTTCAGGAGTGCAAGATTTGTACCTTAGCAAAAATTTTCACAGAAACAAACTCATTGTTCTTTGGTTATGGTTCCTGCATATAACAAGCTGTAACAGGCTGGCTGTGGCTACCAGAAATTCTCCACCCTCTTGACAGGTGTTGATCTAGTTGAGGGAGGAATAGTTAATTCATTTTGCAGACTCCTATTGAGTCAGGTGTCTCTAATTATTACACATGAGTTACATAAGGAAAAAAGGAGTGGCTTTCTGAAGGCAGAAGATATCTAGTTTCCTGAAAGTGCCTAGAAGATAAAAACTCAAGATACCTTTTGTTCTCTATTATCTTCCTTTGTTACCATATTGAAGTTGTAGGAAGGTAGGAGTTTCAATGGAGGAAAATACATGTTGTTTAGCTTACAGCATTTTTGGTAAAGAGTGGTAACGGTGTATGGAATGTATGCACTTTCTATTTGTAGGTGAAAATGCCATTTTCACTATGTACTGTTCAGTGGAAGCACTTCCACTATTATATTTAAAGTATGATTGTTTTCGGAAGTGCCACCCTTGGTTTGATTCTGAACGTATGTACTAACAAATTCGAAATTACATTTTTAGAATCACCTAAAGAAAACATTGATGTTGTCATGATGGTGTCATGCCTGTGATGTTAGAAATGAGTGCAGCCAGATGCCAGCGCTGTGGTGTCTAAGAGGCTGGGGGCTTACTGAGTTCCCTTCTCCACAGCCAGCCGAGGTTTTCTGTGCTTGGGCACTTTGCCATGTTATGGATGTTCTTGGTCCTGGAGACCCCATCCTGCAGAGCTTGGAAAATGGAATTTGCGGTTCCACACCCTCTACTTTGTACCATAGTTCTGACAAACAAGATTGCAAGCTTCCCTGGTTGACTGAACAACGTAAGCTTCTAACAGAAGAAGCATGTGAACTGACCTTAGAACAGAAGTTCCCCCCAAACTCCATTATTTTGCCTGAGGATTTAAAATTCTGAAAATCTGTGCAATTGCATTATCTTTTGAGGGATAGTGTCCAGAATCTTTGGAAGAGTCAATGTTGGGGTTTTTTAGGTGGGTTTTTTTTTTTGTTGGCTCATCCCAACTCTAGATACAGTGCACTTTTTTGCTGGTTTATTTGCCTGCTTCCTTCTTGTGTCATATATTGCTCTGTAGCTCTGCCTGCTGCTGAGGTGCTAGTTAAAGTTGCTTCACTGCTTTGGGGCCTCTGTGGATGGGCTTTGACAGGATAAAAATTTAATGTTACACAGAACTCACAGGAGAGCATTTCTGTACACCCTCTGTTACTGAACTCTCTCTAAATGATTCAGACTGATTAGGATCTTCTAGTTTGCATTGCCCCTTCTTGCTCAGGGTGGCTTCACTTATCTTGGAATGTGACAAGGGGAGGAAAAAAACCATTCCTGAGTCAGTACCAAGTACCTTTCTACAGTGGGTCTTGTTCTTTACAAAGTATTTGTTTTGGGAGAGCTTTGAAATAAAATTCTGTCAAGGTTTTACTTCTCTTTCCTGTATGAGTGGTCCCCTAGGTATAACCAGAGCACTAAAAGCCTATGTCTGTTTAACAAGAGGCAGGTGGAACCAAAGAGCTGGCCTGCAGTGCCAGAAAACCTGGACTTTATTCCTTCCATCCACTGTTTAAGCAGCCTTTCCCTATCAGATATCTTCCTGGAGGGCAAACTGTTGCACAAATAGGTGATTTTTTTTTTTTTCCTCCCACCTCCAAAACAACTTGGAGCTTTTCCCTCAGTAAAATCACTTCCCTCTCCCACAGACCTGCCAAGCACGCTATGTTTTGCTACGCAACAATCTCTGCAAGATGGTGAAAAGGGCAGTGTCTCATAGGCAGGCTGTCAAACTGCAAAGGAGATTTTCAATTTGAAAGACTAATTATGAGAAAGGGCTGAAAAGGAGAGGCTTTAGGCAGATGTTTTTCTCAAAAGTTTATAAGGAATTCTTCTATGCCTCCTTTCATTTTTAGAAATTTTGTATCTGCAGGTCAAGAACGTGTGTCTTTTAAGAGAGTCACGCGAGGTGGTACATCTCTTGCTCTGGAACATAAATGCATAATGCTTTTTACCTCCAGCTTCACCCTGTTTTGATATGGAAGTTTTAATCTGGCAAGTAATGTTTGAGTGGTTGTACCTCTAGTTTACTTATTAACGTGGAGTCCAAACAAGCCCAGCTGTGAGATACCCTTCTGAAAAGACTCAGTATTTAGTTTAAATCAGGCTTGCTTACCCCACAGGTTGCTTTTATCAGTGAAGGTGAGGCAGGAGTTGTTCTGGGTGATCATAGAGACTTAAAGTCTCTGTAAGAATGCGTTGATGAACCTAGCTCTGTAAGATCATTTTGTTGCAAAAGCCATCTCTGATATAGGGGCGGGGGGGGAGAAAAATAGGAAAAAAAAATTAAAAAAAAGTTGTTTGATGGAGCTTTTTGTAGCCAAAACTCTTCTTTGAATGTCTGGGTAGAAGCTGGTTGTCCTGTCATTTTTCAGAGTGTGTTCATAGAGCTGGGCTGTCACGGGTCTTGCTGCAAGGACCTGTGAAACAGGATCCCCTTTCCTGGCAACAGATAGTACGTGCCCCTGCCAAGTCCTTCTGCTGGTCCCAGCCAGCCTACAGCCAGCTCCTGCATTTAGATTACCTGTTTTCTTGGAAGCTCCCTTGGTGGCCAAAGGTGAACCCTAAAAGTCTACTCTGATGATGACTCCCCATTTATTAGCAGAAATGAATCCCATGGTTGGGATTTTCCCGGTGAAGTCCCTGGAGTGAGCAGCCCCATGATCGTGCTGGTATGAGATTCAGCATGGAAGGGTTATGTCCCACATCAGGCTGTGCAGGAAGCCTACAATTGGTTTCCCAGAAACAAATTAACCCAAAGATATTCAAGATTCTTTGTACTGCTAAAACTTAGGCCATGAAACTTCATTATGCTGGACCCCTGGTTAAAACTGTCACGTCCTTTTAGTATTTCAAAATGTGTTTTATTTACCATTGTAAAAGTACACTTTTGGAAAAATTCCTAGATAGTAGAACTGAATTTTCCCTTCTTGGTTACAAAACAGGCTGTAGCTTGAGCTTGAAATTCCTGCATTTCTTAAAGGATCTATAGCATCATTCTGCTAAGCACTTAAAGAACAGTTGTCTCAGAGAAGGGGCAAGAGGTTTACTGCATTCTTTTTGAGCTGTTTAAATTCCATATAAGGTTGAGGTCAGTGTGCTAAAGGCAAGTGAAAGATTTTAGTACTGATTGAAGGTGTGGAGTCAGTGTAGAAAAGAGCTTTGTTAACAAATGGTTAATTAAAAAGCAAATGTCTGGTCTCCTGAACGGAAAGCTGTCCCCGTCCCACTCGTCACTTTCCACTGTATGATGGTCACAGATACATGCTCTGTATGCAGAGAAGCTGTGCCTGATTGCAGGTCTTCCCTTGTCTCTTATTTAAAACATAAGAAAGCCCACCAAACCCCAAAGCTGTGACATCATGTTGTTGAACACTTCATACTACTCTCCTTATTTAAGTTGCCATTTCCGTTGGGCGCTTTGTGGCACTTTTCCCTTGTGCTAGGAGGTAAGGACCTGGATGATAGCTTTAAGTACATATTCCTGATAAGAACAGACTGTTGGCTCAGCCCCATGGTATCTATCCCGATGTATTGTGCCAAGCAAGGCAAGAACGAGTTGTGGAGTATGCTGCATGCGACCCTGTATTCAGCATGCTTGTGATCTTGGGATTATTTTTGTAGAAGGACAGCGTAAAGTCAGGAGCTGCTGTCAGGCAAGTTGCTTGATTTTTTTTTTCTAGGAATTAAGCTCTTTCTTTGAGTCCTGACATACCTCAAATTCAAAGATAATTGTAAAATAATGAGATGCCCTTTTTTCTCCATTGTCAGCTGTTGAGGTATGGTGCTCTGCACAGCTCACTGGTATATCTTCTTCTATGCTAAGCAATATCTTCAAAAATTACCAGCAGGGAGCAGTGATTTAGGATCTGTTTTCCTCAGCCTGTGGTGAGTGTGGATTACTTCTCCAGACAATGGCAGAGGACAAACTTCACAAGGGAAGGGGAGTGGGTATTATTAGCATCAGCTTACCAGCTGGAGGCAGGCCTTATTGATAGCACAAAAATTAGCAAGATAGGCAGCATTGTTGCCTGATTAGGAATTGAAGCACCCTACTAAAATTAAGTGGGCTGGTTAAAAGGATATGACTCTACAGTAAGGCGTGAGTGGTGGTGCCTCTTCTTGCTGTAGTGACCATGTTCAGCACCGGCTTAGGAGGTCTCTCACAGAAGAAAGAGGGGAACCTAAGGTGTTGTATCTAACATCTGTGACACATCTGAAAAGTAAGACATGATCAGAGATAGACGTGAGGTGAATCCAAATTTCCCAAATACTTCTTTTCAGAGCCTTGATTTAGCTTATAGGTAGAAGACCGGTTGTTAACAATTTATTAAAATATTAAACAAGTGAAAAAAGGCAAATTTACTGTGCACAGTGGTGCCTTTAAATCCTGACAGGCATATGCTTTTGTTTACTCTTTTCACTGGTTCAATTACTCCATGCATAGATTTGAAACTCCAAGAAACAAATGGATGAATCAAAAATGCAATTAATGCTGCTTAGAGAAATTACAAGATGGCTTTCAAATATAATCAGCAAGACATGCTCTGCATCAAAGAGAACTTTAAATGCTATCGGGAAGATCTATTCAAACCACATCAATCCTATATTGTGGAAGTTGAAAAGAATAAATAGGGATGCTTTTGGAAGTCACGCAAGCAACTCGAATTGCTGACACTTATAGAGGCCATAGGATTATATGTATTCTGATTTCCTGGGAACAGAATCTTAGGTGAAAACTGTTGGGTGAAACTACATAGTGAAAAAATTATTAGGCCCCTTGCTGCCAATTCTTCGTGCTTGGTTAGCCTCCTCTAAGTCTTCCTTGAACTGATGATCTTCCTGTCCTTCAAATTCTAGCATAAGATAATTGAGTTATTTTCATGCCTGTGTAGGGTACTGTTCTTTTCAAATATCTGTTCCAGTTGATTTCCTCGGATAAACAAGACAAAATTCTTATAAATCATAGACAGTCTATCATAGACAGAGCATCATCTGTAAGAGTCTGTTCTTGGGCCCCCAGGCTGTTTCAAGACTACCACTATAAACCTTGGTGAACTGAAAAAGTGGCAGTGGAACAAGAGACTAGACTTTCTTTTTGTGCCACATACCTGAGACTGTCATTATGAATTGGGAGCAGAGCAGCTGGAGTTGCATCATAGTTCATCTGTGAATCACAGAACAGATTATTTTTTTTAAGGTGTGTCAGTGTTACGTTAGCAGCTTCTGTTTGTGCAAAGTTCATGACAAGTCTCTATTTGAATGATTACTAATCTGCTATACTTCTAAATCCCATCGCTGGGGGTGTGACAGGTCTGTCTTCTTTGTGGGCAGTGTATGTAATAATTCATATTGTGCTAATAGACTTGTAAATTAAACCTCAAATTTCAGAGACACTTCTACATTTGGTTGTAGGAACTTGAGTTGTTTTCAGGATCTTTTGTTTCAAGTACTTTTTGTTTGGTTGCTTATAGTTTGTTTGGGATCATATATTGAGAAATATTTGTAAATTAAGATAGTAATGATACTGGAATTCCTTCAGGGCTAGGTAACACAATAAAACTTTTCTAATCCATCTTGTAATTAAGCAGTTCTCTCACTTCTTCTCTTTTTTTCTTCAGATAGAGCTTCCATTTCTTCTCAAATGCATTGTTTTATATGAAGTGTAAACAAAGCAGAGGGTAATCTAACCCTGAAACTGGAGTGAGCAAAGCAGATCTCCTGAATTCCCTTCCAGAGATTTCTTGTTCAGTTTGGGAAAGTTGATTTAAAAAAAAAAAAAACACAAAAACACACACAAAAATAATTGCCCTCAGTTTGTAACATCTGTGTTGTCTTTAAGTATTTTCAAATTGATGAGTCAAAATTTGCAAGATGCTATTTCATCTTTGTGTTAGAATTGCGAAGTATTGTTATGATATGTACCTGATGACTCATATTGCGCTGCCTCATGGATCACCACAGACCTCACAGGCTCTTTCTGTCCTGGAGAATCTCTCTTTTAATCTAGCCTTTGCTTTGGAAAAAGTTCTTAGATTATGTTTCATGTTTTTCCTAACTATATATGGATTAGGTTTCCCTTCAAAGCTGTAACTTGACCACAGAAATTCATTTAAAAATTACTATATTCAGTTCTAGTTTGAGGCAAGAATGTTCGGTTTTTTTAGAGGACACAGTTCTAATTGTGTTTTTAGGAAAGAAGAGTATTAGTATTAAGGCTTCTCTTTCTCCTCTGCCCAGAATAGTTTGCTTGTAAGGGTACTGTGTCTACGTTGCTGAATAATTAAGCAAAATAAATCCGAGGTATTATTCACACATTCCTTTTCCTGCTTTGCAGCCAGTAGTTGGTGTGCTCTGTGTCTACAGCCCAGTCAAAGGTGTTCTGGCAAGCAAGCAGTTACCATTCTTGCTGGTGGCCTGGCCAAGACTGGCTCGGTTGTGAGCCCGGAGTGGAAGCTGGTGCTGAGGTTATCAGAAGAAGGGTGTTCCCCTTTCCTTCCAGCTCCCTGGGCAGGAAGGGCAGATGAGGGAATTTGTTGCTCTGCCCTCTGATTTGGCTTGTTTTACATTTGAATATGGGGTTTGGAAGTAGATCCAAGAAAAGGGTTGGGAAATGGTTTGTAGTTAGGATTTTTCTTTTTCCTGGTCTGGCTAGTGAACCTTTGGGTTGGCCTCCTTGGTGTATTTTTTCAAGTTAGGGCTGAACGTGAAATAAGAGAAGGTTCCCTGAGCTCAGCTCTGCAGTCATGAGGGAACAGAGCTGACAGCTTTGCTAGACCACTGTCATAGAATATGGTAGTGAATAGAATATTCTGTGTGAAGTATTTGACCTGAATGTAGATTTTATTGTATATCACTGGTATAGAATAGAATAAAGCTTCTGATTTACATGGCAAAGCTCTTAAGTTCAGCCAGACAATGGTAGGTACTATTCTGCTTTTCCTTTACTTCTGTGGAAGAAACCCTTGGAACAGCTGAATAGGTCAGGACAACACATAAGCAGAGAGATAATATGAATTCCAGCCTCACAGTCAGTTTCGACTTTTATGTTGTCTCTGTATATCTCTGAAGTGCAACATAACACAGTGTGGTCATCAGAGAGGAACTGTGTGTAACTTATTTACCAGCAAAAACCACATCAAAACATTGACCTCTATGATATGGAGACAGCAAACAATAACGGGAAGAAGTACGTGTTACTTGAACAAAGACAACGTCCTACAAGATTGTAAATGGTACCAGCATAATCACTCATGGTGTCTTGTATGAGTTTTTTTCAGGATCTCCTTTTCGGGTACATCTTAGAAATCTGTCTGGATTTTTTTCTAAACCATTTTATCTGGACCGTTATCGATCTCCAGATATTCCCAGTTCACACCTGTTTCCTGGCTGTTTTTTGAGTGTACAAGTTGCTATTGTTGTCCGGGCATCTGAGTTCATAGTTTAAGCAATTAGCCTGCTTTTTGCCAAGAAGGGCATAAATCTTCAGGAACTCACTGGGAGTTCTACTTTACTGCAATGACAAACATAGATAGGGACAAGCTCAGTGGCAATGACGTTTGTAACAGTTTTCTGTCAAATAGCTCTCCAAGATGTTTGAAATGTCTAAATTGCATAGCCTCTTATTATTTTGCTCTCAGCCAGCTTGTTTGGGTATTCCTTTTTGGGCCGATGGTGGATGATGTTATAACATGCTGATTTTCCACAGTATCTCTGAAAGTACTGATGGAAGAAACTACTGGGCTGTTTTTTCTCTGTTATGCTGCTTTTTTGCTCTGTCTGTAATCAATTTTTGAAGAGTTAATTTACAATGATACTGCTTAAGCAGATCATAGTCCCAGATGCACAGAAGAATTAATGTCTGACAGAAACTTGCAACTGTTCTGTGACCTTCTGTTAGGTTTGCCGAGTAGATGCAGAAAACTTGGTAAATGCTTTAATTTCTTCCTAGATACTGCACAGGATGTATCCTACATCTTCCTTAGCTCTCCTACAGTTCTTTATTTTTTGTGAACAGGGTTAGAGAGAACTTCTGTGTAGTGCTAAATGCTGTATAAATGCAGGCTGAAGAGATGGCTCTGTAATTGTTCCGTCTTTCTGGTGATGGGCCTTAGAGGAAATGTATTGCATCATTTGCTGCTTCTGCAGATTAAAGAGCATGGCCCTGGAATACACAGGGAGCTATAGAACAGTTTTTCAGTGTTCAACCTTTTAGTAAGGCAGAATGTATAAGGTGGATATAAAAAGAGAGGCATCTGTAGAGAATTTAGGAAATGTGTTAACATAGATGGGTAAATAAATAAGTTTGAATTCCTTAGGTCCAGTATCTGTCAGCACAGGAGACACATTGACCATTTTCAATGAGGTACAAACTACATCACTGCTCCAGCTGTATGATGTTTTGAAAAGATCAAAAAGCACAAACTTAGGACGTGCCAGAGATATCTAGTGGACTCAGCATGGTTGGCCCTGTGCCTTGATGTCTGCTGCCTGGGGAGAAATGTGAGAGAGAGAGAGACTACCTCTGTTCTAACTACTCCTGTGATTACAGCCCTTGGGAAGGTAGTGACATCAGGCTGCTCTCAGGGCTGCTGAGGCTGATGTAAAACTGGTATTAGGACTGGGGATTTGTTCCTGGCTCACTGCCACCTCCACCCTGTTGCCCATCCCAGTATAGTGAGCAGAGGCAGAACACAGCAATGAACATCAGCCTGTTGGGTTAATATCAGTTGTACCAAACATAAGTTTGATAAGATTATTTATTAAACTTCACAAGCAGCAGTGTGCCAGTCATACTTTTCCCTTTTGATTTACCTTTCTAATTACCGCCTTCAGTCTTGTTTCTGCTGCAGCACTTACTGATAACAAAGCAAAAGTGAAGAACATTATGAATATGCTAGTGTTTGCATGCTACTATCACTAAACTTCTGTTTGTTTTATTTGTAACTAAAACAGTATTTGGAGCAGAAACTCACATATGCTGAGGCAGCACCAACTCTAACATAGGATTTTGATTTCTGAACTGGCACATGTGGGCATCACTGTGCAACAAGCATTGTTGCAAGCAATTTTGAATATTATTCAAAAATAAAAGCTCTTCAGAAATCATATTTTAAAAGCCCTGAAGTTTTTTAAAAGCCTCAGGTTTTGTTTAAAACCTCTAGTCATCCACATTCAGGTAGCTCCCATCTTTCAGCACTTGTTACTTCTTTATGTGCCCAAGTTCTGACGAAGAGATAGAGAGCCGTAACCAGACATCACTTGTCTAAAAGGAAACAGAAGCGGGGAAAATGTGAGACTTGAGACTTTCTCTTGAAGTTTCAGCCTTTATACTAACTACTTCTGAACCTCTGCTTGGGAGTTTGTTTCAGTAACACATCAAGTAGGAGTAGTTATGTATGCCAGCTCTGACAGGAGAAAGCAAACATGTAGAATGTGGATAGGAAGGTAGCATTCTTTTTTTTGGAAGGAAATGAGTATTCTCCTCTATATTTTCTAGGGAAGGCAAGTCACAAGAGGAAGCCATATTCAGGAAGTCATCAAAGCATTGACAGCGTTCTCAGATTTAAAAAGCTGGTGATGTCAGAGAGCTGGGATTCCAGACAGAATTGTTGATCTTACCTCACTGTGAAAAGCTGCATGGATTAGCTTTTCCTTACAAGACATTGTCCGACCTTTCTTACGTGAAGGATTTCTCATATTTCATTTGGTCTAATTATGCTGCCTCCCTTCTCACTATGCCTGACTCTATCCATTCTTAAAATAGCTATCGATACAGCTCACAGCTATTAATATCCGCTAGTGTCAACGTGAAGCAGGCACATATTCCCAGAAGAAATTATGACTCTTTACAGGTTCTGCATCAGCAGAGCTAAAAAGGCTTAAAATGCAGAGATAGCTTTGGCAAAGTTTGAAGTGTTCTCCATTTTTGCCTTTCTCCTGAAAAAGATGGAAAAGATGCAGAAAGTTCCATGTCATGAGAAATCTTAAAGTCTTACAGAATCTGCCAGAATTTGTCCCGTTCCCCAACACATGCACCTTTTTTTTTCTTCCTTTTTTTTCTTTTTCTTTTTCTTTTTTTTCAAATATGAAAAAAAGGATTTTTTCAAATCATGGTGTGTTTAATATATCCTCAGTGTTCAGCAGCAGATTAGTTTCATGCCCAGGAATGCAATAAGAAATGTTTAGCATTCTGGTGTAGTAACTTCCTTCCCTAAAAGTAAATCTTCCATGTGCTGAAATAACACTGAAAACCTGAACAACATTGAGTAACTCGGAGAGCCATTTGTGCTCCAGAGACATTCAGGATTTAGATGCCAGTGCAATATGAAGTAAAGAAACATACTTGTGGATTGTTTAGAAAACAAACATAATGTTCCGAGGAGGGTGTCTGAAACACTGCTGAGCGGAAAGCTGACATTGCATTCCTACATCTGCTCACAGGTAGCTGAAGTGGCAATACATTTGGGGTTTTTTCTTATGTTTGTGACCCTCTATTTATCATTTGAAGTATGAAGACACATTTATATCTAGGGATCTGGGCTTGCATCCAGTAGCATTGTCCCCACAATGCTTTGTTGAGGAACTGAGAGAGAAGATGAATGATACTTATGATTATATTGAAACTCTTTGTTCAATCTCAGTTTTTTTTAGATTGTGTGTCCCACTAACCTCTAGTGCAGAATGATAGTTTTGAAATAAGTAATATAAAGCATTTCATTTCAGTAGTTGAGTATTATTAACATTTTGCCCAGAAGAATTCAATGCAATGCTCTTTATTTTGCTGTGTGCATTGAATTTTGACAGAATTTTTTACTCTGATGATATGTGACTTGCAGTGGCTCTGCATTGGAATGTCACGTAAAAGCAATACATCAATTTTTTAAAATATGTGCTAAACAGTCAGTTCCAGGGCTGATCAACAAGGGGAGGAGTGAGGGAATCAATTCTTCTGACTGCCTGCTGCAGAAAAGCATGACAGTCATTGGGGGCAGAAGCCTCCACAGGCTCCAACAGCCTTAGCCACATGTAAGAGACCGTATGGAATAAGGTGCGTCATGTCTTTCAGAGCAGAACAAGGTCTCTGAGGTGGGGAACATAAGGGATAAATGAGGCTCTTATCTTCTTAGGTTTAAGTGACTTCTTGGAACTCCCCTCTCTTAAAAGTTTCAGGAGCAAATTTCAATGCCTAGGGGCAAGTTAGAAGCAAGAGGGACTTGACAGGGAGCTTTTGGCGTTTAGGAACTGCAGACAGTGACAATCCTTAAACACACAATGACAAAGAAAATAAATATTTATAAATCTCACACAGTGTGAGGAGCTAAACCTAGCACAGCTGCAGGTAAGGAGTGGTGAAAAGGACCATATTAAGGACTAAAGAGCTACAGAATCACTTGTACTTGTTTGCAGCTCCAAGTAATCAAAGATAAGAGGGAGTTGCATTCTGTGTTGTACTTAACAGGAAACAAAAGTTGTGGCCATGCATGAAAACCAGCCAGAAAGGGTTCACACAGGAATTTCTGAGTAGCTGATGAGGTCAGAGGTGAGAGGCATTTACAGTAGATTTGATGATCCCACAATATCAGAGATAGTTTTTAGACTGCCTTTCCAAACAGAGGATGACCTGGGGCTATAAAATTTCTGTCACTTTGGTTCTGTTGTGTTAGGAACAGTGCTTCAGAGATTGGCAAAATAAAGCTATATAAGATGTTCTTTCCAAGCTGGAAAACAGATCCAGAAAGAATTTATTGAGCTGGATGTGAGTTTTCTGGTTGTCACCCTTCAAAAAATGCTGAAGGGGTTGAGGTCCTTATTCTGGAAGACAGGAAGAACAATCTGACCTTCATGAAGTATGTTTAGTATTTCTTCCTCCTGCCCTTCAAAAAACGAACTAAAATCTCACAGAATCATCAGTCGTGCACAAGAAAATTATTATGTCCTGGAAACCAGGACAGTATGGATTTAGGTAAGTATACCTCTGTGCAATATGTATGAGATTAAAATCTGCCTGCTGTCACTTTTCAAGTAATTTATGGAAGCTTTCAGTTCATGCTATGCAGTAGAGGAACTCTGCTGGGAATAATGAAACACCAGTAAACCACTAGCTCTAACTATCCTTGTGATACTTTAATTACAAATTCTGAATTTAAAGGTAGTTGGAGATAAGGGATTAATAAGCAATTGAAGAAGGACTGAAATACACATGTAAAAGCTCCTGAGATCCCATTGTGAAAAAACGTTTACAGTTCAAATACCATTTGCAAATGTTCTTAAGGAGTCCGGAATGGTGGAGCTGCTGGCAGCAAGTTAGTTTTCAGCTGAATCTGGGTTTGTGAGTTCCAGAGCAGTAAGGGTACCTGGCAGAAAGCAAGAGAATGAACCTCATATGGTAGTTGCTGGTAGTATCAATCAGAGGATAAAACGCTATAGCTGTAAGGAGCAGTGTCAGCACAATTCCATGGAGGGCTGGTGTGGTGGATTCTGCCTTGTACTGTGGTCAGTATGTGACAGCAAACTCTTCCTTCTTTTGGAATATTACTTCATTGATTAAGCATTGTATAAGCTATTCGAAACATAAGTCCTAGGTACTGCTCTTCCCATTGTTGGTTTTCATTAGTATTATTTTGTTACAGTTATTAGAGCTAATTTAAAGTCTACTTCTACAGAGTTCAGAGAAGTTCTTGGGAGACTGATAACCGTCCCATCCCCAGTTGCTACGTAAGGCTTAGCTCACGCTGCAGCAAGTCAACAGGTCCTGCAGCTGTTGAATTTGTCAACATCAAACCCTGCCAATGGATGATGTTTCAGTTAAATTGTACAGTCCTGTGTACTAAAGACTAAAACCAGACACTGCAGGCAGTACCCATGATTCAGCTGATGAATAGAAATTTATGGAGCTGATGTAGTTTGATCATGTATCTGAGTAAGGACAGCAAAATACAGTCAGGGAGGCCCTGACTTCCCTGATTCTCAGCAGTTTCTAGTTTTTCCGTCTCAGTCTAGAGGACTGCTTTTGCTGAGGTCTTTTTTTTTTTTTAAATCTCTTGGGCAAATATTTTAGGTACTAGTGTGATTTATTTCATGGAATGACATTCATGGTGCTCTTTAAGTGCTGAGTAGAACTAGTCACTGCAGTCAGGAGGAAAGACTGTAAGAACTGTGGAAAAAAGTTGTAATTCCTGCAGGTGAATGAAGATAACCAGGAAAGCTCTCAGCCAACTGGGGCACTGTGTTCTGCGGTATGCTACAAAGCCACAGATGTTTCATATAGTAGAAATAAGACTGATTCAGACACTTAAGGTTAAATATTTAAACACTGAAGGCTGTAATTACAAAAATTGCAGTCAGTAAACACTAGCAATTAGTTAATACTAGCAGACTCCAGAGTAATGGTGCAAAGACTGCAGAAAATATTGAATGTGGTGACAGTAAGTTTTTGGACAGAAAACCAGCTGCACCTACACACTGCAGAATATAATGTTAAATTAGGATCCATAAAATCATTTAATGAAAACTTGGCCTTGATGCAGTTTGAAATCTTGTTTATTTACACTGCTTCAGACAAGGCTAAGGCTTAATAAAATGGGCTATTACCACTGCTCAGAGATAAGAATACATATGAATAAGGAGCTTTAAGCCTTCCCTTTCACACCTTTGAAAGTTACCTTTTTCTTTCCCTTTTTCTTTTACCAAGTTGACTTCAGGTATTCCACTCTTTCCACAACATTTCCTGTTGGTAGAACAGCCCAGTGGGTAGCAAACCAGGGAGCTGGAAAGTTGAGCTGGTGATTATGTACTTCTGTACACATAATAACTGTTGACATTTTATTGTATAAGGTATTTAAGTATATTCCTTCTTGTCCTTCTGACACATTATCTCTGCCCTATTTGATTTCTTGTGTGAGTTGGGCGGAGGTAAGGCAAACTGTGTTTTCTTCAGAGGAGCAAAGTGGCAAGAGCTCACACTCACAGAGAAAACTGCAATTGGCCCATGTATTTCCAGACACATTCAAAGGAAATAAAGTCAACGCTGCTTTGTTACTTTTGAAGTCTAACCACAGTGTTCGTATCTGTGACTTCAGTGAAGAGTGAGCAAACAGATGAAATCTCATAGCAACTTAATTTTAAAAAAATATCTCAAAACCAAACAACAAAATAATTGAATAACAAATGAAAACAAGAAATATAACAAACTGAAACATTCCTATCAGATCTCTGTCCAAGAATTTTCAAAAGGTAATCTCCACTGGTGCTTCACCCTCAATGTTCACAGACAACCTTTTGTTTCTGAGAGAGATAAGAACAGCAATATGTGGTTCTGATGCAATAAAACGTCTTTTGTTTCTGAGTTCATTTGATTGCTTACTTTGTTTAATATTCTTCACGTCTGAAACAGCAGAATTCACATGGCTGGAAATTCCCAAACAATTTCAGTGCAGGAAATAAAGGGGTTGGATAATGCACTTGCATGCTGTGAATATGTCAGAAGTCTTCTCTCTCACGTGGAAATGTACAATTTGTTTGTTTCTGGAATACCAAACTCGTGTCTGGGTTCCACTGACAATCAGTGGAAGTAGCAGTGCAACACTACTATTTCTTCAGTATGTAATAAACCCGTAATGAGAGATTCATAGTCTGTTGTGACTGGTAAGCAATAACAAGCACAGTTGAAACATAGACTGTTTCCCCCTGTTGTATCAAGTCTGCCAGCTTGTTCAGTTTGAGCGTGGCTTATGCATTACAGGATGATTTTCAGTGAGACCCAACTGCTAGAGTAATGTAGGACCCATCTCCTAGAGTAATGTGTGTGAGAATCTTGACTTTGGCAGGGGTAGGGTAAGGTTTTTTGTTTAAATTACTGTGTATGGCAAAAATTTGCAAGTGTCATGTAAATTCAAAATCTGGAAAGAAACACAATATCCATTTATTATTTCTATAAAACTGTAGAAATTGGGATATTAAAATACTTACCTGTTTAGGAGAGTTTGACTCTTGATTTAGGAGGATCGGTAGTATCACCATTATCTCATGCAATTAGGTTTTTTCCATATGTCCAGCCAACTCTTGTTTGGAATGCATATAGCATAGGCTCACAAATAAAAACCCAGATAAGGTGAAACATAGAAATGAAGTTAAATCTGTTGTGAGACTGATGTAGAAGGGAGGGTACAAGTCCATAGCTAGTCCATAATCTAGAAAGTCAGAACCGAGTTCACTTTCTTCCACTCCTTCAAAAGCCTTAGAATTTGTGGCCATCACTGAAGCTGTCCTTCAGGTATATGAAGTCATTCAAAAACAGATGAGAGGAAGAAATACATTCTCTTAAGTCTCGCCTTGATTTGTTTTCGCAAGGTCACTAACCATATGTTACTTTCTTTACAGTTATCTGCAGAGGAATCAGTTACAGAGAACCATCAGCTTCAGGGCTGTAGAAGGCTTGAGCAGACAGGACCTGCTTCAGGAGCTTATGCAAACACCAGTAAGATTTAAGTTATTTCATAGTCAAAAGAACTGGTCTGATGCAGTTCAAGTAAGGAAGGGAGTCCGGATCTTCAGCAGCCCGGTTCGGTGACAGATATAATAGATGTCATATCATATTCTGTGTCTTTCTCCATGTACAGAAAGACTCAAGAATTAAGTATGTTCTTCTAAACCATGTCAACAGACTATGTTAGCCTTCACTTAAGGTGACAAACCTATTATATATATTGAGGACCAAGTAAACCATAGGCCACTTACTAATGGGGAGACACTAATTACAAGACAGATTATATTCATAGCTCAGGAATTATTTGTCTAGAACTTGTATTTTCATTAATTACTGGCATTGCAATAAGTACTTTCCTTTGAAATATTCATGCATTCTTGGTATTTTGTAAGCTCATTATGGGAAATAGATGGTGTTTGGATGGAGATGACATAACCCTTACAGAAGGCTTTTGGCAGATGAGTTTTAAGTTTTGTGGAAGCAAGCTAAGAAGCTGAGTTGACAAGTAAAATGAATGTCAGTCTTCCAGTTCACAGGCCTGTGGGAATGGTCTTTGCTAATGCCTAATTGTAGTGGTTTCATGTTGCACATCATCTTTTTTCTATCTTGGTTCAGGCTGGCTATGGGTTTTGAGGTTTAAGAAAGTACAGGTGCTTTCACACTGGAAAATTTATTGCTTTCAACAGAGGAGCACTCTGGGAACCTCCTTGATTTCTAACAGCTACATTCTTTCAAGCTTGGTAATGTATTCAGTGATAATGAAAGTAAGTAGCTCATTGTGTTGGTATGAGCCAGGTGTAATGTAAATAGGCATTGTGCAAACATACTCAAACTACCAAAGCAAATTATTTCAGGTTGATCCTGGCCTTCTATAAGCATAGATTGACAACCAAGGGGAAGATCCTTGTCTAAAAGCTTACTGCTGTTACCTGTAGCTTTGGCATCTGGAGATCTTCCCAGAGAGCAAAATGCATGACTGTTTGCAAGGCAGGATCCCTGCCATACCACTTTGACAGAGCCTATGGCAAATACTTATCAATTGATTAAACCCTTGAAAACAATTGTGTTTAGAACTAAGCTCATCAGGCTGAAGATCTAGGAAACCATTAGACAAGAGCAGCTTCCAAATGATGCACGTACAGTGTCCCCTTACTAGACTTAGAGTTCAGTTGTAGTATGGAAAAAGCAGCAGAGGAGATCAAAACACTGCCTGTCAGTTAATGTATTTGTGACCAGCAGGCAGACTGTACAAGAGCTTTCTCAAGGCGAGTCCCTAGCATGTTGGTACTTATGTGTGTGCTAACTGAAAGCTATACTGTTTAAAAAACACGATAGAATTGATACCAAGCCTTTAGAATTAATGTTAGCACCAAGAAGAGAAGAATGTTGGAACACTGGCTTCCACTTCCCTTTGGTCTCACTAACCCATCCTCTTGTTATCAGGGCCTGGATGTGTGGAATCCCTGGAGCTGTAATAATAAAGACCTGGTGAACATGTAGAACTGGGTGAAGGTGAATTACTGGAAATCTAAGACCCCTCCCTGCCTTTGCAGAGTAAACACCTCTTGTAGTTGATACGTGTATTTATTTAGTGTTAGTAGTTACAAATCTTTAGTAAATAATGCCTTGACAGGTCAAACATTTAAGGCATGATGAGTCATTCCCCAGCATTAAATGAGAAACCTCGATCCCAAAAGTTTTGATTGGGGCAAATAATGTTTTAAATGTGTGTCTTAAACTGCTTGTTAAAACAAATGCCTGTAGTGTGACTGGACTGGAAGGATGATAAGAAAATTCACTAGACTTTCAGACTGGAGCATACATTGCCTTCTTCCTTTTTTTTCTTACCTGCAAGGGCTCTGGTCTTACCCAAATTGACATCAACTTGGCAGAAATTTTCCTCAGCACATTCTTTTTATGTAGATTTACCAGCAGTAAACTGAAAAACTGGGCAAATGAAACCTGTCAGGGAGTTCATGGTATAAGTTTCCCCGACAAAATGTTATTAGTCAGCTGTTGCTCCAGCCAGAAAGTGCTGGCTCCTTACCTGAAAGGTTGTGGTAGCTCGTGTTTAGCTTGGGAGGCTCCAAGTTCAGTATGCAGAGTGCCAACCAACATGACTTCTCTGTCAGAAACAAAAAGGTCTATCAAACAAAGTGGCCTCCTACCTCTGAAGAAGAGGTGAGTGTGTCCAGGGAAAGAAGGACACAAGAGACTTATACCTGTCTTTTCCCTGTAGTGTCTTCCTTCCAGCTTTTATCAAGATCATTTGAATACCACCTCAGTGGAGAACCTGTCAGGTACTTTCTTTAATTCATGGTGTGTCTGCTACCACAACACTTTAAGGTCCATATTTCACCCTAGCATCATAGTCTGGGTTGGAAGGGACTTTTAAAGGTCATCTAGTCCAAGCCTGCTGCAATGAGCAGGGACATCTTCAACCAAATCACAGTGCTCAGAGCCCCATGCAACCTGACTTTGAATGTTTCCAGGGATGGGGCATTTACCACCTCTCCAGGCAACCTCTTCTGGTGTTTCACCACCCTCACTGTAAAAAAAAATTCTTCCCTATATCTAGTCTAAATCTATCTTTTGTTTTCAAACCGTTACCCCTTGTTCTAATACATTTCCAGTGTTTGGTGAGGCACTGAAATGGGTTGCCCAAAGAAGTTGTGGAAGCCCCATCCCTGGGAGCATTCAAGGCCAGGCTGGATGGGACTTTGAACATCCTGATCTAGTGGGAGGTGTCCCCACCCTTGGCAGAGGAGTTGGAACTCGATGATCTTTAGCATCCCTTCCAACTCTAACTGTTGTATGATTCTACAATAGGCCCTACTAGCAAGTTTGTCCCCATCTTTCTTATAAGCTCCCTTTAAGTACTGGAAGGCCACTATAATGTCTCCCCAGAGCCTCCTTTTTTCCAGGCTGAATAACCCCATCTCTCTCAGCCTGTTGTCATAGCAGAGGTGCTCCAGCCCTGTGAGCATCCTTTGTGACCCTCCTCTGGACTTGCTCCAACAGGTCCATGTCCTTCCTGTGCTGAGGGCTCCAGAGCTGGATGCAGTACTCCTGGCAGGGTCTTGCAAGTGCAGAGAAGAAGGGGAGCATCACCTCCCTTGACTTGCTGGCCACACTTCTTCTGATGCAGCCCAGGATGAGGTTGGTTGTCTGGGCTGAAATTACACATTGTCAACTCACATCCCACCTTTTCATCCACCAGTACCCCCTAGTCCTTCTTGGCAGTGCTGCTCTCAGTCCTTTTGTGCCCCAGCCTATACTGATACTGAGGGTTGCCCTGAGCCAGGTGCAGGACTCTTGCATTTGGCTTTGTTGAAACTCATGAGGTTCACACGGGCCCACCTGTCAAGCTGGTCCAGGTTCCTCTGGATGGCTAGTATTTCCTAAAGAAATTAGGTCTGCTTTCTGGAATGATCAGTATTACTAGAGTAAAAGTACTCTGATACATTACACAAAAGACTTTGTAACAGGTATTTGCTTACAGTAGGGATTGACTGTTGATAAAGAGGTACATAACCAGAAATCTAGTTGTTTGATAGTTCTGAAATAGAACACCTTTTCTGCAACCGTGCATACATGAAATTTTTGAGCGAAAAATCAGTCCTCTCAACTGCTTCAGATATGACACCCGTAATATTTTTACAAACATGAAAATGTTCTTGAAAGAGAGGAACTTAGGATGTGAGTTTTTACAAAGCCCTGCTTTGCTGTGATTGAAAGCCACTTTGGCTGCAACTCAGCAGATTTCTGTTGACTGATACCATCTTTCTTATTGTCATCTAGGACAGTTGTTGGTTTTTTTTCCCCCTATCTTGTCACTCTTTGGGAGTAATTTTGGTCACCTAAGGAGTATTTGGTTCCTTGCCACATACATGGTGTCTGCAGAGGGGATCAAAACTTTGAGCTCTTGCTGGACAGTTTAATGGAAAACTGCACACAGCTCTTGAGGCCTCCTTTGTAGGTAGATGGATGGTTACGCTGTTGTAAGGGTTTTAGTCTCCAGGGCTAAAAGCTTCCCTGCATTTCATATCCAGAGGTGTTAGACTTGCAGATTATTGTTTACTGTGGGCAAAAGGAAAGGGTTTTAACACTACAGAGTGTTTCATAAAACCTAGGCTATATCTGTGTGTTAGTGACTGCTCTCCATGCTGCTCACGAAAGTAATTTCACTCACCAAGCAAAGTCCCATGATGTGTATATGTGCCATATAAATTGAGGTTGCTAAGGCTATCCACCCTTCAAGTTTGCAAACAGAGACTCCATTAAATTTTGCAAAGATTGGAAAGATGATAGTGTTATGTCCAGGCAGAGCAGTGGAAGAGGCAGAATGTCTTTACACGTAAGGAATCTTTTCTCTATGCAGACTTTGTAGTTTAGATCTGCAATAACCAGAAGTGCTTGGAATTATTATGAAGCGATAGGAAAAAGCTTTCATCAGCATCACCTGAATCATCACTGTGTCTGCAAATTCTAAAATTTATTGATGCATCTTGCCAAATTGTGTAATCCCCCTTGCAATTTGCTGGTACCTGTGTCTTTATTGCTCTGTAACAGTAATCAGCCAAAAAGCTATCCAACTATTTCACCTGTAAATAAGAAGATAACTATACACATGTGCCTAAGCTGCCTGTGTGCTTTCCTTTCAAACCAGTCAGTGTGGAATTTACAGCTCCATTTCCAGACATGTCGCTTTTATTCTTGTGGCTGCCTGTGTTAGTCCAAAACAGTGTGAATGTAGATATTGCCAAGAAATATAAACAGTTATGCTTTCTCTCTTTGACTTTCAAGTCACCTCCAAGTACCATGTTCATAGTGTCTTTGTGTGAAGAATGAGCAAATACATAGGTGAAAAAGCAATGGATTTAATCTAGAAAGATAAAAATGATAAAGTTGTAAGAAATTAAGAACTTCCACAAGATCCCAAAGCACCAAGATAACAAAGTTCAATACAACACCTACCAAGCGATAGTAGTAGTCACAATGTATTTCCACAGTTGTTTCTTTGAGATCCAAAATGTCATCTGAGCTATGTTGCACCAGGACCAGAGAACTGCTTCTTTCTTGCAGAACACATCAGGAGTGGGCTGGATCGGACAGAATCTTCAGCCACCTTTTTTTTTTTTTTTTCTTTTTTTTTTTTTAACAGTATTAGTAACTGGGAAACCGTGCAACTATTAGTATTGATCACTGATCAGCTGCTAGGGAGTTTGGGGAATAAGCATTTCTCTTAGTTGATCATTAGCTGAACATGATTCTTTCTGTTTCTTTGGTTTATGAAGGGAACTACAAGTAAATGGCCTTGGAAGTAGCCCTGTGTAAAAGGGGGTAAAGGGATAGTAGATTAGAAACAGTGACATTTTGATTTCTTGTTTTAAAACCAGTAGATTTTTTAAAAAGCAGGATAAAAATGTTTAATAATAATAAAAAAACCAACAGTTTTTTGCAAGAAACATTGCCCCAACACAGTAGTTCATGGCGATTGAGATAGAAGTGCCCTGAGCTGCAGAAGTCTGCTTTCTTTTTTCAGCTACAGAAACATAAAAAGAAAGTACAGTTGCCAGTGCAAGAACTAACTCCAGATTTTAAAATCTTCTTGTTGAGAAGTACTAGTTTTGTAAGTAAGGAAATGTATTTTTCATAATTACAATCGATTGTTGCACCTATTTCTGACTAAAGTTTAGGAAATCTAAACAACCTTCTGCATAAACAGTAATGTCAGATGATAGATTTTTGTACTATAAATGTGATGTGAGCTTTTTTCCATTTTTTTCAAAATAAATCTTCACAATTTCTGTACAATTCTCATATATTGTCTCCCAAACTGGAGACTATACAGATGCGCACATCTGCACTACTTCTACTTTGCAAGTTGTGTGGTTCTAATGCATTTATTAGTGTGGAATCCAGAAATAATATTTTGCTAAGCCAGGTCCTGTTCTTTTCTTTTCTAGTCTCTCCCTTTTTTCTTCTACCTCACCCCCAGGCAGTGTGCCATTCAGCACTGGTGGAATTTCCTGAAGGCAGAGCAACGTTATATCCTATTATAAGTCTTTCACATGTTCTGTAGTACATGAAACTGTTGTGCTGTCAAAAACCAAACTTCCACCTGTTGCCTTTGAAAATGCTGTCTTGTTTTGCCTGGGAAAGGAGACAGGGGCCCTACTTGATGTTTCTTATGAAAATAGCAATTTGCCTAGTGTGCACAGCTCATACCTCTGAATTTCTATGTTTGTTGACTACTTCTGAGGTCCATATTGTGACTGTTGGCAATCAGCTTTGAAGTGATGAAAGACTGAGAAAGCGTACAGAGGTGTGATAGAAATGGGAACAGAGAGCTTGCCAAACCCTGCTGCATTTTGTTCACTTAAAAAGCTGATAGCATCCTTTTGCTCTTGGCAATGGTATTTAACTTCAGCTGCCCAATGGGCGTATGAATGAGCTTGTTTCCATTCATGTTGGAATTGCTCTTATTTTTGTAACGATCCGTACAAGATTTCTTGCTGGGATCATAGCATATCCTCAATCAACATGAACATCAAGAGAAATCTGAGTGTAAGACACATGTACAGCAAGATGGATATACTTATGCTACTTTTAGAACTGGATTTCTGAAGTCAGGTTAAAATTTCCTGCTGCCCCTTAGTTAAAGAATGTTTGTATTAAATATTCCAGGCCTCCTCTTTTTCTGTGCTGTTTGTTTGAATGGAAGCAATGTGTTTGCTTTGATGCAAAGATGAGCAGGTAGCACGTTTCCTGCCATGTATCCCACTGCACTGTTTAAAAACTGAAATAGGAACATCTTTCATCTGTGAATAACCCTTATTCTATTGGTTTGTAGTCACAGTAGGATTTTGACCATGCTAGACAGATCCTGAGATGTGGACTTCAGACTGAAGTGGTCGGATGATGTGGTCTCTCCCTGAGTTGTACAGTGCCCTTGCCACTAGATGTAATAGAAGTACCCTTCCATGGTAGATGTGATGTGTGTTTTGAAAATCAGTGACAAGAAATGATGTGAAGACCTTCTCAGTGCTTTAGTAGCCAAGATCAGCCAGTATTCCCGATACCGAGTATATAATTTCTGTTCTTGTTGATCATAAGTACTTTTCAGGACATTGCAAAGCAAATTTTTGCATGTGCTTGATCATATGTACAGTATCATGAAGTCTGTATCCTCAGACCAGCAGTAAGGTTGTACCTGTACTTCATCTTTGATTACAGGGTTAAGAACGTTGTGACAGCCCCACCAAAGACTAGAACAAGCACATTTTTCCTGAGGGAGTAGACTTCTGAAAGCCGTAGTCAGATTCTTCAGGACATAACTTCTACCCTAGAAGAGGTATAGACTGTTTTCCAGTCTCTAATACGAGACATAATTAGGCATTATTGTACTTAATTATGCATTACTGTATTGGGTAGGGAAGGTATTACATTCTCTACTGCAAAGGTTGACAAGGTTTAAGTTGACTAGCATTACCATTATTTTGAGCCAAGTAAGGAAGGTATCTCACTCGTTTCAAGACTGATGCTGTGAAATCAGATTTTGGATCTCTGTTCTTAATCACTTCGTGTTCTAATCTCTTTTTGTTTGTTGGATACAGCTTTGGCTTTACTAAGTAAGCACTGTGATTTTGAGTCCAAGCTCAGGCCGTGCCTGAAGCAGTATAGGCCTTGTTTCCTGTTCCGTCTTCTTTTCTCGAAACAGACAAAGATTAATCCGTGACTGAAGCATTGGTTAGAGGAGAAGGCAAGATGTAAAGTAAAATTATTTGTGGTATGGAATGGATATGTTTGCCGACTGTGTGTTATGTAGGGCAGAGCAATCATTTTATGATGGAATTCAGACCTTAATTGCAGCCTGTGTGAGGCAGTGGTTGATGGTTCAACATTCTTAGCTGTGCACAGCTGCAATAGGGCATCTGCCCTTCAGCATGGGTGTAGGAGCTCCTGCAAGAAAATGGGACAGGTCGGAGTCCTGCAGGCTGCCAGCTGGAGCACCCTTACCTATGGGAGTCTTCAGTGCTCCTTCTCTCTTAGATTACCATGGCTATAATCAGGCTGAAAATACCAAAGAAAAATGTTTGTACTGATTGTCCAAAAATCCTACCAGTAACATTACAATAATAGAAGAAAGTGCAGAACAAACTATTGCTTCTCTGGCACCTTTTGCCACGAGTCAGTGAGTTGTATCTAAGGTGTAGGTATCTTCTACTGAGAACCAAAGGACCAATTTTAGGATCATCACTGTGTCCAAGACTCTCCAACAGTATGTGAAAGCGCAGAGCTGAATGACAGAACTACCAAACTCCTAGTGTCCTAATGCTGCCTCTTGGCAGCCATGCCATACAAATCTTCACAACACAGTGACAAAGAGCTTTTCTTCTGCCGTCTTTTAGCAGTCTGCTATCTCTAAGCCACACAGGTACTATTTTTTTGCAAAACCAAATGCAAAACAGCAATGTGGTCCTCATAGTTCTTAATGAAGTGCTTTAGCACTGCATTAAAGGAATCCTGTTTCTATAGAGCAGATTATTGGCCCTTGCTATTATATTAACTGTTCTTAACTTCCTAATGTTGCTGGCTTTCAGCTCAGGAGATATCTCATGAAAATATCTCAGTACTGCTATGGCAAATCTTCCTATGTGTCCGCAATTACTGATTATTATTTTTTTAAATATATATCACTATGTTGGAATCTGTGACTTCTGCAACAGTTATGGCCAAATGCAGGCTAAAGAATAATTCACGCTTGCTCGATTACTTTCTCACTTTTGATCTTTCAGTGCAGCTCAAACCAGAAATCCCCCAGCACCTGATTGAGCGTTCAAGGAGAGACTCATGTTATTTCACTGACGGCGGGCCAAAGTGATGGCTGTGTTATCCTCTTACACCAACTGTGAGTCTGATGTGTATAGTGCTGAGGGACATGCCTTAGTGGTAGCTTAGCAGCGCTGGCTTGACAGTGGGACTTGATGATCTTGAAGGTCTCTTCCGACCAAGGCAATTCTGTGACCCATAGAAAACGATTTTGTTAATGTGTAACAGTGAAAAGAAGAGAATCTAGTCTCCATGTTGCCAGTGCTCACTTGAAGTCCCCAAATTTATCTTGCACTGTCATCTTAAATTCTTTCCTATCAAGTGTGACAACATAGCTTAAAAATGTCAAAGGTCGTAGCTTTTTTTAAGAGTATCTTTTTCCATCTCTTAGGAGGTTACTTAAGTGAATGACAACCTTGAAAATAGATAGAAAGAGGGAGCACCTGTACAATGAAAAGCAATCTCTTTAAAAAAAAATAAATACCAACAACATTTGTCTGATCTGGGGTAGGGTGGGAGAGGGAAGATGCAAATTCTCCTTCTCTGTTGTTTTTTTCTACTACTTTT
>VXBW01007280.1:752129-780534 GCA_013400375.1 Thinocorus orbignyianus | reverse complement strand
AGATTTTTGTGTCTGCTGCCATGGCCACAACGGGAAAAAATGGATTAGAGCGAGATACCACATTGCAGAAAATTAGTGTTCTTGCTGCAGTTACCCCTGTAAGCAGACAGAACCTTGCACCAGGGTCATGCCAAGTCTGGCTTCTCACTCAGTAGATGATGTATCACTGCAGCAGCACATGTCCATGCCAGTCTTTAGCAGAGTCAGCAGTCAAACCTAGGGATTTGATTCCCACACATTACTGAGAAGCTTAAACACATGCCATTCATGACTACAAATATATTTAGGAACTTTCTGCTGTTAGGAACACTTGTGGAGGAATATCTGTCTGGTTGTCTGTTGGGTTTTACGATAATCAATTCTGCCAATAGCGAGGTCTGTTTATTATTGGGCTTCAAGCAGTGAACTGAAAGCATACCCTGTAGTAAATAAAAACTTAGTTGGGAAGAATTCTTTTGTTCTTACATGGGTTTGCTGTCATCTCCTGAAATGCTATTTATTTCCTTTTGGAAATGGCTACAACAATCAAAGCTCGATATCCTTGCCAACCATTCGGTTTAAATAAACAGCTGTATTGATTTACAGAGACGCTGGGCCTTGTGCCAGATTTTTCCTTGCACTACTGCTAGAGTAGGAAAGAAACCCTGACACAGTGTGCCCTTGACTAAGCCATGTCTTGTCTGCTACATCCTATCGTCTTCAGTTCCTTTCAGTTTCTTTCTATGTGTGAAAGCTGGCTGGCCATTAAGGAATGTAACGATTTATGGTGTGAAAGCTGGAAGTAGCCAGCTAGCTCTTGGCTTGGTACTTTTAATCCCAAAACCACATGTTTCCCAGCCCCTCTGGGGATCCTAGCATTTCCTTCTAATCTGCTTTAAGCATGACTCTGCTTCTCTGTCTCTGCTTTTTATATTTTAAAAAGAAAATGCCTAGAAAATGGCTTTCTTGGAGACATTTCCTTCCAGAGACTAGACTAGAGCAGAAAATGTAATTAGAATGGAAGGCGCTGACTGAAGGTTTAATACCTCTCCTTAAACGGGCTATTTCACCACTGGGAGTAGTATAGCTAAGGCAAAACAGACTGTAAAATCCATTTAAGGAGCCGGCTAAATACATAAGCTGTGGTCTTGAGCTAGCTTTGTATCACCATGGCAACAGTGGTACCAAGCTAGCTCAGATGTGTTTGTGGGAACTGATGCCACAGGAATGATGACAGCGTAGCCCAGAGGCTTCATCCATGCTAGAGAGGCAGTGCCCTTTCAGTGCATCAAACAAGATATCCCGAGAAATGGCCTGATAATTTCTGAGACCTCTCAGTGCTTTAGAACACAGCCAGTAAGTGAATAAGCCATCTTTTTTGAGTTTAGACTGCCATCAGAAAAGTCCAGCATGTAGGAACTGCTGAGGAACACCTAGATTTTAATTTCTTCCATTTGTTGTGAGTTGGGATGACTAAGGACAGAAAGTGGGACCTGTTGTGTGTAGTGGGGAAACAAGTAACTTGACTTGAGGTAAATGCTGTGATGCAAATGTGATCTTAAATTAGGACTTGCAGTAAATTCAGATTGGCATATAATCAGATAGGAAAGAACAACATAGGAATCTTTATTCTAGTGGCTTATTACAGCAGTCAGGATTTGTTTCAGGTTGCTGAGTTTTGTGATTAGCTGTTGTTGCACTTGGAACTTTCTTTGCCTTACTCTTCTGGACTTTGATCTTATCAAATGCTTCAAGTATGCAGGCCTGGCCTGTCTGCAGAACCTTACAGCATCTCCAGAAGTGGTGGCTAAAGCAGCAGCTCCCTTTGGGGTTCTGTCATCTGATCCAGAAGCTGATTTTTGGAGGTAGACAATGCTATTTGCTACTCTACGAATGGAAACCCAAAGTCCAGTGGACGCAGCAATCTGTTTTTAAATTCTTCCTGACATCAAAATGTAATAGAAAAGGGAATTGCTCTGGATGCCTTGAATGTTTTCCATTCAGGGTTAATATTCCTTGAATTCTGGTTCTTGGGTCACTGGAAATACTTGGAAGAGAGCAGGATGTGCCAGAGCAGTGACACAAACTTCATGCTATCTTTGGTTTTATATAGTCCATCTCTGCTATCTGTCATCTCTTTCTATTCTAGAAAACAGGGTAGGGATAATAAGAGAATGAAACAAGTCCTAGGCTGTGAGCTTTGCTGGGGGCTTTGTGGTTGGCTTCTTTTGCTAGAAACCCCAATAGAAGAGCAATAAAATCATACAGGCAGAAAACTCCCCTTGATCCCTTTGTCTTTTAGTGGTGAACCTCCCAGCTGTAGGTGTCTAATATAGTTTGTCTGCCCTTTCTGCTGTGTGAATCTCCTGTCCTTTGAGTAGAGATTAAGAGATCTAAACACTTTGTACCATGAAGATTTTGTGTATTTCCTAGCTTGCTAGTGAACCAAGCTGGAGAAAAAGAAAAGTTTGCAGGGTTTTTGATTCACTCATTCACTTAATCTGTAGCAAAATTATATATCCTACATTATTTTTCCTTATGGACTAGAATCAGAATTGTCCACCTCATGGCATTTCCCTTAACTTAACAGGTAGAACTGTATTCTTACGTTTTCTCTCCCAGTATTAGCAGGAAGGCTCAAGTATTCTCTTTTTTGGGGCAGCAATTTAATATTTGATCATGTTCATAGAGGTGTTACAGCACCTGTCTTTATCTGATGCTCAAGTTTGCATCTAGCCATGCTTATGCTGTGTTATATCATCACTAATTATTTCTGGTAACAGTGCTTTAGCATCATCATGTAAAGCAAAGCGTCCAGTTTCTCCTCTAATCTGGATAAGAGGGATGCCCAGGGGCTGGCCAAGAACAAGACTCTCCTGTATCAGGCAATATAACAGCTCTTTCTCAGAGGTTTATTGGATCAAAGGTCAAAGATGCAGGCAGGGTAAATAATAGAATGGTGACTCACCAGGGCAAATTTTGAGGTGATAGTAATGTAGTCTAGAATTGTGCTTTTATTTCTTTTTTATGCTTTCATCTTTCATAAATATTTGGTTTATGGCAGACAATTAGATGCCAAGCTGCCTCAGGCTTCCATTCTTTATTGCCAGTTCATATTCTGGATTTCATCTGTAATAATCTTCTCTAGGTGCTGTAAATATTTTATTTTCAAGGTGAGTTCTATGACCATTTGGTGATTCTGCTTATAAAGCAGTCTCCCATTTTTAAAGAGGCTCTGTACTTGTTTTAATAAAGGCACAAAACTATCCCAGCAGGATTGCAAATTCACTAACAGCTTGCCTTTATCCTTACTTTTTGTGGAAGCGGGAAAGGAAATTCCTTTCAAAAGATATTGACATTCTCGGCTTTCCTTAGACTCCAGCAGAGTTGTCCTTTGCTTTTAAAGAACAGGCGAAGTCCAAAAGCAAATTGCTTTTCTGGTCAGCAGTTGGAGTTTGCTGTAACAATGGTGGAAGACTGGCCACACTCTTCTAATCTTGAGCCTTACAGTCCTCTCCTTAGTAGCAGATGCTAGGAAAAAAAATGGAAGAACAAGGTACAATTGTAGAGATCCTTCCTCAGATATTTCCCCAGGGTCCAGTAACCTGTGGCGTGAAGATCACCTCAATCAAAGACAGTGCTTTTGTGTTCAGTAACAATGGATTATTTTTTTTCCATGACTTTTTCTGGTTGCTTTTGAAACCCTTGAAGGTTTGCTCTCCAGACTCTGTGGAAATGAGTTCCACACTCTGTCTTGGTGTTTCCTGAATATGTAAGCCATGAACAATATCCAAGACTCATCCAACATCTTCTGCATCGAAAGCTTTAGTTTGGATCATGGTGCATTTACTTTAAACTCCTTGGTCACACCAAGACACTGTTGCTTAGGGAAGTAACACCGCAACCTGTCTGTCCTCTGGCAAACAACAGACAAATCCAGGCAGCAATTGTTGTTGGGGGGAGTGAAGCCTGACATCAGTGTGGCATCACATGCATTATGTACTGAGAGTACACAGGACACTCAGCTGGATCTGCCCACCATACTGGCAAATCCTAGAATGTCACAGTGCTCTAGGGCAGGGTTTCCTGTTTGTCCAAGGACCACTAAGTTGTTTGGAAAACAACAGAAAGACCGTTTCGCACACCGCAGACATTATCACCGGGATAAAAATGAGACTAAATTTAAACTGTTCTTTTGTAACTTATAGTGCTCTTCATTTTGTTTGGTGCCTCCCTCAGGTAAGAGCGTGGCAATGTGCATACATGTGTTCTGCTTTGTGGGGTTTTAAATACCACTTATATTGCAGACTTTCTTCTGTCTACCCCAGACTGCCCCTGGTCTGGGGAGTATGGATTCAAAATCATGGATGTAAACCATGTCTGTGCTAACATGATAAGCTCCTGAGATTTTTTGCAGTAATGTTATTTCTATTCCTCTTCTTTTTTTCAGAATTATCTTCTGCTTTTCTGTCAGTTTCTCTGATGCTGTCATCCTCAAGTGCCTCTAGCAGCCTGCAAATTTGGTTTTTGAAGAGTCTGAATACTGAGGAGTTTTCCCATGTGCAGGTATGGGATTTTTTTTTTTAGTGGAGTAGCTGTTCATTTATCTAAGCTTTGTCACAGGCTTTGTATGCTATAAACTATATAAAACAGATAAAAATCTTGATAACTGGTTTTAAAGATCCAGGTTTTCTAGTTTATGATCTCAGGAAAAAAAATAATCTCTTGTTGAGCAGAGTGGATAGCTAAGGAATCCTGACAGTGTAAAAGAAAATTGTGCCAAAAAGTGATTATCTGCAAAGCAATAAATAGCTTATAAGTTAACTCAAGTAGCTCAAAGAGAGTAAGCAAAGTGATTTTTGCCACCATATTCACATGCATCTATTGGTGTCACTGAATTTAGAGAGACACATAAATAATGGGATACTTAATCAAGCGGCTACTTCATAGTTTTCCTAAAAGTGAATCAACTTTGTTTAGCTTCAAGACAACTGAGTTGAACAGAGGCTTCTGTCAGAGCCATTTTAATTATAATTACAAAATTGCTTAAATTCTTTCCCTCTCTTCTGATCTCTGTGCATGAAGGGACAGGAGAAAATCTGCATCGTTGTCTGTGGCCTTAAGTCCTCTCTGTGCTCGTGGTCTGGGCCTTATTCCATGTCTCCAGGGCTTTAAAATGGGAAACAGTACATTCAAGCAGTCTACTACTGCTGCAAACTTGAAATGTTTTATTTTTTCAACTCTGGATTCTTGCAGTTATTGTTTCAATGTGTTCTACATTTCAGGAAATTGAGAAATTATAGAAATTATTTGGAGAATAAAACTTAGCCAATAAGCACTGAAAAAGTGACCTTGGTAAGTTGATTATATACGTGTAATTTTTGCCTTCTCTTTTTATGGTGTGGATATCATAAGGAAGATGACCAGTAGTCATCATGTATGTGTTTTGTGTTTCTACAAGAGGCTTCTTGTTTATCTGATAAAGAGCACATTCCTTAGAGAACAGCAAGGGGCCACAGGGAGCTGTTTGACATCTCTGACCCTTGGTGAGGTGTTACAGAGCAAGGGAAGGTCATTCCAGAGGTTGTGTTTTGATCCTCTGTTACTCTAGGTCAGCACTGAATGGAGGGGATTAAGGGATTGTTTTTAGCCGTCGGTACGAGGGGTCCACTGCTGGGGATAGCTTTAAAAAGAATGTTTGTCATTCCCACTGCCTGCTGTGGGAAATTCATACCATCATGCATCAAGTGCTGGGATTGCTAGAGAATCTTAAGCCGGAAAAAGCCTCAGGCAAGATATATCTTTCTTATCTAGCTGTGACATTTCTACAGGTGATGCTGTTTTACAACGTTCTGATTTAAAATACCTGATTCACAGAGAATTGGCACACTTGCTGTGGTTTTTTCAAGTGATTTCTCCTATAATCTTAAGTTTAGGTTTGGGGGGAGGAAACAGGTTAAGCATTTTGTCCAAAGTCCTCCTCTCACTGTTCTTCCTCCTCTCACGAAACTTCATTTATGATTGTCTGGTTCATAATATTTAGAGGAACAGTAGCTCGCCTTATAACTTGCTGACTGTCCCAAAGCTTGTATTAACTAACTAGCTACCAAATTTGTGTGCTTAAAAGTCACTTTACTCAACCTGCTGGTGTTAAAAAGCAATACTAAAGTGTGGGTTTGGCATGAGGGAAATCAGTGCAGTGGAAACAGGAGATTCTCCTGGGGCACAGCTCCAAGTCCCAGCTCTGGCATTGTTGTCTTTGTACTATCAGCTGGGTGTGAAACCTCCTGTTCTCTCTTTCTTAAATTCAGCCTGTCCAATGCAAAGGATTCAGCCACACAGCGTGACGCAATATAGTCACAAGAAATCTGTGCTTCTCCAGGTACATTGGCTGCGATGAGAGACACGGTTTGTTAGCTGGTGTGGTTCAGGACAATGCAAGTTTTTCCACTTCCAAGATCTGCACTTGCTTATGTTTTGATAAAACGCTGTGTCACACAGCCACTGTCCAAAACACGCTGGGGTAAAACCTTTTAAATACAGACATTTTTGTAGCTACAATTTTGAATGTAAAACCCGGTTATTTCATACAGAAGTCCCTGTGCCTGAAGGTCTCCAGATTACTAGCAAAATTCTCTACTGCTCTCTCCTTTGTCCGCTGTCTTCTTTTTGCTTGACTTACCTGTTACATCTCCCGGTGGCCAACAGTGTTGCAGTCAGTGTCAAAACAAAGAACTTCTGTATTTGCACTGCACTATACTCATGTACCCTAAGAACACTAAGAAATATTCTGAATTAATTCTGCCTAATAAATTCAGTGATTAAGGACAACACTGTGGCATAAAAATCTATGAATCACAAAAAATAATTTTGCACTTGAATATTTGATGAAAAGTTCTGATCAGGTCTTTAGTGTATTGTGGCTTCATAATTTTACGTCTTGTACTGCTCAAGCCATTAGTTACTGAAAACTATTGGCACAAAATGCCATTTGTATTTCGATAAATTACTTGTATGAAAGCATTGTATCACCCTCAGAACAACCAAAAGGAAACAGTATTGTTTGGAAGGCAAATTCAGTGGAACCTGTCTAGCTCACAGGTGGGAGGATCATTCTTTTCTTTTCATTGCTAATTGTGTTACAGAACTGGTTTCTTTCAACAGGAACTTATCAGGAGATAATCTAATTATGAATAATTTTGTTTACCAGACAGTTTTTCTTTGGAAATAATCTAATTTAAGTCTCTCAAAATTTATCACCTCAAATACGCCCTGTGGTTGGTTTCCGTAGCCCTTCTTCATTAGTGCTTCTTTCACAGGTTTCTCTCTCATACCCTTGGTGATTGTTGCAGAACAACAATCTCTCCTTTTAATCTGTCTTCCCATTGTGAAGGCCTATCTGTTTAAAGATATAATTCTGTTATTCTTTCCTTATGCTTTCCAGAAGCATAAGTACATGTGTTTTAAAACTATGTCTGTAAGAACAAAGGCTGGAAGGTGTTAACGAAGATGAAGTTATTAGAGGCCTATGCTGCTGCCCATCACCACAGAATGTGAATGTTTCCATGTAAAATAGCATGACCATTGCAGAGTATCTGATCTTCAGGGTGTGTTCTGTCTTGTCCTTTCACATAATTATAAATGGGAAATATAATTAATGTAATAAATTGGCAGCCTATGCAGTTGAAGAATTACTGTATTAGGCTCATGCCTTCTAAAAACCAGCACCGTGTCTACTGGCCTGCTGTAGCCCAAGAATACTGTTCCATAACTGTTGTCTCTTTCCACATCTCTAACTAAACTGCTGCTCTGCAGTTTGTTATTGCAGAAAACAGCCCTTCCTGCTGTCAGTTGACATACTAGCTCTAGTGTTGCAGAAGTGAAAGTGTGAAGTATGAGATCAAGTCACTCTGCAGTCTACTTACATCTCAAATAGATGACTGGCACCACCTTCACAAGCTACCCTTCCTTTTTTTATTTTTTTTTTTTTAATTTCCCTCTCATTATTTCAAAATTAAGCCACATGAAACCTACCCCTAAATATCTGTTTGCTGACCAGAACTGGTAAATGCTGGTGCCAGAGAAATGAGCCTGGCCTGACTGGACTAATTAAGTTGGCAAAGGCACTTGAGAATAGCTCAAAGACAAGTCACAAGGGAAAGGGAGGGAGTAACACCAATTTCTTATACATGCACTTATTAAAGGAAGCCAGCTGGTCTGAAATACCCTTGGTTAGTGAATGGCTCCACAGGCAGTCTGCTAAGGGAGCAATGTCTGGAGTTTAGTAAAACTGACATTTGAAAAAGCAATACTTGAAAAAATTGAAGGATTGATTTTTTTTATTATTATTATTATTTTTCCCCCCCTCCACTCTTTATAATCAAAGTTACTTTCACCCTGGTTTCTAGCAGATACTTTTGGCTTCTGCAACTCTTTTGCAAGACTGTTAGAGGGAGTATGGGACCATCCTAGCAGGAGGGCCCTACACAAATTACTTTACCCTCAGGGTGAGATCTATGTGCTAAAGCCCTTTTCTGTTTTCAAGCAATTGAACTAAACTGCTTTTGGCTCCAGGGTTTTTACTGTTGCTGCTGATTTTCTGTGCTTTGTTGATTATGCTCCACCATTTTTGATGGTATTCTGTTTTTATGGAAACAAAGACAGTAATAGCAATGGATGGAAAATGAAGCTGACAGTAAATGTGAAACTGAAATTTCCACATCTTCCCTCCTTGGCATGTCATTATTGAAGGCTCTAAGAGACTTCTGTTTCATGCCACATCCAATATCTCTTGTAGTATAAGCTACCTACTACTTTTTGGAAGTGCTGATAACTCCCGTGTTCTAGCTGAAGTCCAGTGTGAGCAACTATATTCTTCCTACCTACATTCCTCTACAGTTTCAGTTGAACATCTTCACTTCTGGAGTTAAATTGTGCAGCCCACGAATTGCCAAATGGAAGTGCCAACTCTTAACTCTGTTTTGGGCGAGCAAATCTCTCTAAGAAAGGGGAGAGAGGGGATGTTTGTCTATAAATTTAGTTTGTGGCACTGTTCCCTACTACTCTTTATAGAGTCCAATACACATCTCCATTGCAATGAGAAAGAAATACAGTGGGCAGCATCTACTTGAGATTTGTTATGTGATTACTGTCATGAAGAAAGAAAACTACTGGACTCTCATTCTCATCAGATTTTGTCCTACAGAGTTCTGTGCTGAGCTTTGTATTGCCAAGTCCTTACAAAGAAAAATTGCTTCTCTCTTTTTTCTTTATCCCCCCCACCCTCTGCCCTTTTTTGTCCTGCTACATCAAAAACAGTACAAAGGAAAAAGGAATGGTTATTTTTAAAATATTACATATTTCATATATGTTTTTTTAAATTTAATTTTATGGTTTTTTAATGTATCTGGCTGGAGTCTTCAACTAAATAAGGAAGTCATGAAAGCAAGGTAGGAAGTTGAATAGAACTTCCAGAAAGTGAAGTTCCAGCAACTGGATCACTGTTTTCATATTTAAGAGGCCTGAGTTACATCCCTTCTCTCAGGAGAATTTCTACAACGTAGGTAAGTGGTTTTGCTTTTCTGTGCCTCAGCTCCTCAGTTCTAGAGCAAGGATGACAGCAGTGCTTTGTTCAGCTTGCTGTAGCAGACACCAGCTCACCTTGGTTTCAAGGGTGGGAATGTTTGCAGCACTGGTGCTTCTCATTTTTGCTGAGGATGTTGGACTGTTGTTCTGCCAAATGCTATTCCAGACTTCACTCAATTCTTACTCCTCTGGTCAGAGAGCATAAGAAAGAAGAAACGCAAGCTAGTGTGGTGGTTCTTTTTCAAAGGACTGGTGAAAGAGTTAGTATTTTGGGCTGAGTGGGAGGGTGTTTGGGTTTTTGCTTGCTATTTCTCCTTCTCCACAGAAAATGCTGAAGATTATTTGCATATGTGTGCACAGTGGGGGAAGATGCCCAGCTGAGATCCAAACACTAATGAAACAGAACTTGCAAAGTTCAAAGCTGACAATCCGAGCTCTTGCTACTAGGGAAAAAAAAAAAAGAATTCCTATATTTTCCCTTCATTAAAAAAAAAATAAACACACTGATCTTCCTTTTTAAAAAATACATCCATTTAAATCAGCATACTGATTTTGGAGAAGGAAGAAAGAGAGATTTCTGTTCCCAAAGCCTGTTTTTAATCATCAGATGAATTTTGAGACAACCTCTGAACATTCAGCACTTGTGGTCAGTTTTCCCCACCCAAAAAACTAGTGGTTTTTGCAGACATTCCATAAACACAGGAAGCTTTGACTATGTCTCTAACAGATAGGGAGACAGAAAAGCAAAATACACAAAATATAAAGGCAAAAGCTAAACTTGCCATGCTTGCTCAGAGGAATGTAGTCCAGAAGTCTGTCTATAGCCATATGCCAGATGTTTCAAAGAAAATACCCAAAGTCTGTAGAGTACAATTCTGACGTGGCCTGTCTATGGTTTAGATTTCTTTTTAATTATTGATTTTCCTCCCTGAAGCGTGGGACTTTATATTCTGTGTGAGTCTTTGGTTTGATTTTGTTTCTTTGGAGGGGAAGAGAAGGGGCAGCATGGAGAGCTAAAAAAAATGTGCTGTGCAGAATTCCCATGGTGTTTGGATTCCTGATGATCTCAGGAATTTGTATATGCTGAAATATTAGCCTCATTTTTATCTGCAGCAGTCAGTTTCATAGATTAACCGTGTTTTATCCAAGTTTTCATTCATTTTAAAATTTTTGTCTTCCAGCTCCTTACTGAATGTCTCATTTTTCTTCTAATGTGAGAGTAGCCAAAACCAAATTCCTGACTTTTTTTTCTGCACCATTTATTATTTTTATATAGTCTAATTATTGTTAACTTCCTTTCTAAAATAAACACTTTGATTCCTTTCATCCATGCTTTCTTCAGAGAAGTCTTTCCTTTCCTTCATCTAGTTCCCTCACCAGTCTCCTCAGCTTTGCTGTTACCTACCTGCTCACCAGAACTGGTGCCACCCAAACAGGTGAAGGTACCCCTTTCACTTTCAAATAGCCTTTTAATATTGTAATTATTTTCTTCTCCACTTCAGTGTTAACCTTTCTAACCTCATGAGTCTAACCAGTAGAGATTTTAACAGAACTGTCAAGAATTAGCCCCCGTGAGCAGCTATACTCAGTTATAAAGAGGCAAACCTCAGCATTTTTTTTTCCAAAGTGCACCACTCTGAAAGGTAAAGAATTGGCCTGATGCTATTCTGTCCACTTTTCTTATTTCTACCTAGTTAAAATTACAGGAGAGAACTGTTAACTGGGAAATCTTTAACAATTTCTGATGATTTCAGTGAATAAGTTGTCATTGTTGAAGTTGCTGAATCAAAGGACTCTTAATCTTTCTGAATCTAGATTTATAAATCAGAATAATTTCATATTTTTTAGAATTAATATTCTCTGATGATGAGCTTCCTTTTTTAATCTATTTTCTAAAATTCTGTTTTAGTATTATTTCACTCTTCACAGTCAAACTGGGACACATCATCATCGTTAGCCTGTTTGTCAACAGAAACCCCATTCCAGCATTTTTAATGATAAAGAATGAAAGGCTCCTGGCCCTCCACAAGTTTTATTAAATTTGCTTACCAGAATAGCTTTAGCATTGTACACTCATTTTCCTGATTCCAACCTTAAGCTGCATATCACAGAATAATTTGGGATTGGAAGGGACCTCTGGAGATCATCTTGTCCAACCTCCTTGCCAAAGCAGGGTCACCCAGAGCAGGTTACACAGGAAAATGTCCAAGCAGGTTTTGAATGCCTCCAGAGACAGAGACTCCTCCACCTCTCTGGGCAGCCTGTTCCAGGGCTCTGCCACCCTCAAAGTGAAGAAGTTCCTCCGCATATTTATGTGGAACTTCTTGTGTTCAAGTTTGTGCCCGTTTCCTCTTGTCTTGTCACTAGGCACCACTGAAAAAAGACTGGCCCCATCCTCTTGACACCCACCCTGTTAGTATTTATAAGTGTTGGCATATCCCCCCTCAGTGTTCTCCAGACTAAAAAGCCCCAAGTCCCTCAGCCTTTCCTCATCAGAGAGCTGCTCCAAGTCCCTGATCATCTTTGTAGTGCTTTGCTGTACCCTTCCCAGCAGTTCCCTGTCCTTCTTGAACTGGGGAGCCCAGAAGTTGACACATTACTTCAGATGAGACAAATGACACATACCACATTAATAAGTAAAGAAATACCTTGTTTTACCAGGCAGTGTGCTTAAATGGCAACACTGTAGATAAGCTGCATATTTTAAATCTGTTCTAGTGATGTGCACCAAAACCTCCTCTAAAAAGAACCCCAAGTCAGCTGTTCTCAAGGGAACTGTCATCAGCCTTGGAGAACTCCCTGCTGATAATCAAATGTCATCTGGCTTCCCCAGCTACGAGATTAAATTGACTTACATTGGGTTTTTCAAATCAAAGACTTGCAGTGTCTTTGCATCTTTTATTCTGCTGAACTGTTGTTTTCTGCAGTATTTTTGGCTAATTCATATACCACAAGCTTCTATGGGAGATGTAGTCAACACCTGTAAATGCAGGATGCTGAATCAGGTCACATGCAGATTTTCAAAGGCAGAAATAGAGCAGTGAGACCCCTTTTCTACTGGGAGCAGCTGGCTCCCAGTGGAACAAAATGCCTCCACACCATTAGCATCCCTGAACCCAAAAGGATTTCACTCAGTCCTGTGTTTTTGGATTGTACTGGTGAAGAGCTTGGGGCTCTGTGGCCAAAGGTCACCTGTGTTGGTCTTACAGACAGACACTGGATCTTTTTATTGAAAATTAATAGAGTGAGGATTTTATTTTTTTTTCCCCTATTTTGGCATGATAATTAGGCATGGATAATTAAATACAAGATTTTAGCAACTTGTGGAAGTAAAGAACTGGCATGAATAACTATTACAGCTGTCACCATTTCTATGCTGTTTTTAAGGGATTAATATGCAACCACAAAAATTTGTTCCAGGCAGAAACTTGGCATTAAAAAATGCAGTCCAGGATTATTTTTTTTCCTCTTAAATTTGAATGTAATCCATTTGGCCATTTCTAAGTAGGAAAAAGACTTAGTGTTTTTGAAGGTGGAGATTCCTAATATAGTTCTGGTTTCAGAGGGAACATTCAGGGAACTAATAGAACTCTGCCTCCTACCTTGCCTCCATTCTGCCTTTCTGTAGCAAACCTATTTTGTGTTGTTATGTTTTTGCACTTTATCACAGCCTGGGATAGGGACAGGTAGAAGCGTAGTTGTAGGTTTCTTCCTTCTTGTTTTCCTCTTTCATTCATTTAGATATTTGAAAAAGCCCAGAGCTTGTTATGCCTATTGGTAGCAGTTGAGTGTTTCTTTGGGAACTTCTGGAAAATTACATCTTGGTTATATATTCTGTCCTCAGTGAGTGCTTTCTATGGCCATGTGTAATATAAATTAAGCACTGCATGATGTCCTGAAAGTCATCATCTTTCCCCAGTCATCATAACTGTCTTCCAGGTCTTCAGCTATTTCTGGAGTTAAATGGCCTATTTTGAAGACAGTAGCAGCAGCAATTGAGCTGCTCCCAATGCTCTTGCAGCCACGTTTCTACTGCCAAACGTCTGATGGTCTAGGAAAGAAAAATTTAGCTTTTACACAGCAAATACTTCATGATAGTTTAAAGTAATACAGGAACTCAGAAGAGGGAGAATATTGAGAAATTAACTTCTTAATTTAGAAAGAGATTAAGAAAAAGAAAATTGAAACATTTCTTACTTATTAATTAAGAACCCTGAATTGAGGGTTCATTCAGGATTTTGTGAGCTGCAAAATACTTGCCTGGCAGGGAAAATTACTCAGTGACTTGTTCAATTTTGTTTTTATCATGAGTGTCTACTTCTGCATTTTTAAAAACAGTGGAGTTTCTATGCTAAATTATGTTACTGAATAACATAAGCCCTGACAACTTTTTTTGTAAATTTGAACAAGAAATGTGCGATGAGGTAACAAAGAGTCCACTAATCTGGGTGTGAATTTTGCTTTCTTCATTGCATGTGAGTTTAGGGTATTACTTATTAGCATTATGCTGTCTGTGGTGCAAAATGGGTTCTGTTGCCCTAAAATCTGAGAACACAAATGCACTGAGGAGCGAGTGTTTATGTTGGAATCCTAAAAGAAGAAGAGCAGTACTGTAATCCCTGTTTTACTGAGACCCAGAGTTGTGTGTGTTTGCTTTGTCAGAGATTGCTTGCAAAGTCTGTGGCAAAGCTGACAACAGCCTGGCCTGGAAGTCTAATGTCTTGTTAGTCTAAGCCTCTTGTCACCAGCTGGATTATCCTGAAGATAAGTCTCTGTTAAAGGAAGTAGTGTGATTCCATATGGTTTCTGGCTCCAGTGTAGTGTGATTCCATATGGTTTCTAGCTCCAGTGATTTTAATGATACTTCATGTTGATGTTAACTTTTTGGTAAATTTTTCTCCCTCTTCCCTTGCTGCTGGTGCTAAGATGTGCTGTATCAATTGCTAGAAATAATTAGGATATATCCTTGATAACAAACAGTGTAGTGGAAGATGGCAATATACTTAGTTTGTATACAGTTCTCACAAATTTGCTTCACAAATAGCAATTTTTTAACCAGTTTCAAACTTTTCCACAGTATACAGGCTCAGAACCGGAGGCACAAAGTAAGTAGGTGACACGGCAAGGCCACCAACGGAGAATCGGTGATAGGCTCTGATGAAGAATAGGGTTTCTTCCTTCCTTCCTTCTGATCCCTGCAATGTTACATGACCTTTTATAAAACTTTTAATTAAGGAAATTATTTAAACATTTACAGTCCAGTCTGTCAGTTACATTTGTGTTTAGTTCACCATTTTTAACCCTAAAGAACAAGATTCAAAGCCGTTATGAAGCTTGGCATTGTCATTTACTGAATAAATTATTTATTTGGAGGGGGGAGGGAAACACATTCTCCACCAACAATTCTGTCAGAATTCTTGAGAGCTTAAGGTTCTCATGCTTTGAAAACCAGTTGTTAAACAAAATAAACTGCATGCAGGACAGAGTGAAACTTAAAGTCATGCAAAGTTCAAGAAGGATACAGAGAAATACAAAGAGCTTATTCTCAATACCAAGCTGCTACACTAATACTGAGAATTAATTCACCTCAAATTGGAGGCAGAAGGATCCCATTGGTTTTGTTTGAAAACGTATTTATTCATTAAAATTTAATGTCCCATACATAACATATTCCTGCACCACATGTTAAAAATAGAATAAATAACATTTCGGATCAAGTTATCTTTTATCTTCCCTGTTTGCAGAGCGCTCAGCAGCCAAACCAGGTATTTTTCCTAGACATCCATCCTGAGGCACAACAGAGGCAGTCCTGCAGATTCCTTGTTTAATCAGAGAAAACAGTGGGCAGACTTACTATGCAGAGAGCCCCATGTCAGCAATCCCAGCTTTACCTCCAAGTAAGCTACTGATTCAACTGGGCAGTGTAATATCATGCAGAGATACTTCACAGAGTTTGGTCCCGGCAGTGCTAGGTGCTAATTAGCCAGTATACCTTTGTGTATTAATGCAGCTGAACTTCTTTCTGTTCTGACACTAACACGTTTAACACTTGCTCAGGGGTTTTTGCAAAGTGCTCATTATATGATACATACATGCCCAAAGGACCTGCAAAGTGAAGCTGGTTATAAGTGATGCTGTGGGAAGGGAAGAAACAAATAATAACAATACCAGTAAGCTTTAAATAGATCATTGCCTTGAGTACAGGGAATGCATTTATACCCTGGAGTATTATAGAAACAGGCACCTAGATCTTGCTTTACAGCAGAGTACTTTGGAAAGTACTTCGTGTGAACAAGGAGGACTCGTGTGTGGTGTGTATGATGTACTTTGCTGATTTGAGCAGTTGTGGAGAACAACAGAATGAAATTAATGGTCACCTTTTGCAAGGAAAGTAATGGATGAATCAAAGGTGTTTTGTGCACCAGCACTGACAAAAGCCTGGTGTATGGCTTTTCTAATGCAAATTAAGATTTAGCTGCTCAGCATGAACCCCGGCTTCTGACATAGGATTTATTTCAGCAAACCAACAGATCTTGAAATATAGCTTACCTGTTATACACTCAAATTCAAATATATTACTAAAATAGTTAAAAATTCACCCTTTTTTCTCTTGGTATTTACTTGGCATCAGTGTGCACATTATATATCTGCTGAATTTTACTAGTTTTATTAATTAAAGCAGGAGCAGATGAACTAACACTGGCCAGATCTCACCTTGCAAGTCATCATGGCTATCAGGAGCAATAGCAAAAGCTAAAAACTGCCTGTACAAAGTTGAATTGGCAACTTGTCAGGGACCCAAAAACTGCCTCCATTTTACACAGCTTAGACTTGTAGCAGTTGTCAGTTTTTAACAAGGTCTTTAGAAGGAGTAGCTGTTGGCACTTGGAGCCTCATTCCATCAGTGATGAAATGAGTCAGATTGTGCAGTCCCACTCATCTCTGTAGCTCGGATGAATGAGTCGGGAATATCTAAATCTTACTAACTCTCTGCAGTTGTATTTTTGAAGCCTTTACTCCAAAGCTGTGTGCTAAAGAAGAAAAGCTGTGAGCAGCCTTCAGCTTCACCAGAATTTGCGTTTGATGTGCTGGTGTCAGCAGCAGAACATACAGTCATACAGTCTCTGTGGGAAATTATGATCCTTTCTCATAAACAGCTGAAGTGAAATTGTAATCAATGAAATAAAACTTCTGCAAAAAGGCCCCTGGGGTATTCTGATTCTGGTTAAGTTCATTCACTGTTGGCTGTGCTGGAAAAGCATGCAGTTGATTCTTTGTAAAATGTTAACTTCAGCCATGAACTTGCAAGAGTTGCTCTGGCAGAGGGCTCTAGTAAAAGCCCAATTGTTTGCTAAGCTTGTTGTCCCTGTAGACAAATGAATGTTAAAATAGCTTCTAATGAAACTTTAGCTTCTGGCTGGCTCCTTGCCTGTTATCCTGCTGCAGCAGCTATGCCATTTGAGTGCCAGTTTTCGATTCTACTTGATTAACAATTCATGCAGACCATGGGCTGCTTGAGATGGATGTTAAACACATTGACATGCAGAGGATTACCACTTCAAACGGTTTTATTGTTGGCACCTGCAAGCTGCTGTTTTGCTAACTGTTGTTACGGTGCCAGCCATTAGCTGGGAGAAGCATGATACCAGGTTCTAGGCGGACTTCAAAACAATGTGTTGCTCAGTAAAATTGATCTGCTAATTTGAAATACAGAGGCTATTTTACTTTCAGAATGAAAAGGAGCTGTGAGCTCGAATGATCTGCAATGATCTTAATCCTCCAAACTGCCATCTGCGCTCTGAAATATGCATGTTGGGATACACTGCATTAACCATTACAGTACCTTTGCCACGGGCCTGCAGAGGCTGTTACCTAAGGGCTGTTGTGCGGCAGTCCCATGGCAGTCTTGTATCCAACCTTCTTGTGTCGCTTTCTGAAGCAAATGAAAAGCCATTAATTTCGGCATTATGATATGTGAGATAATTTTAACTAACTCCAAGATCATTTTTCTCTGAAGAAAAATGGTATTCTTCATGGAATTTGGCAACTTGTTATTTCAGATACTCTCTTTGCATCTGGTCATTTGGTTCTTACACTGGGACATAAAAGTATGTCTCCTGAGGTTTGAGGAAGTACATTCAAGTCGGGAGTAATTCCAGGAAAATGATCTGGGAATTTATTTTTTCTGTTTCATTGGGGCAGGGAGAACAGCTTTCCACAGCAAATATAGCATGAAGACTAATGGGAGCATCAAATAAGTTCTTTAACTAGAAAAAAAATTAATTGCCGAGCAATTCATGAAAGGTTTCAGAGTTACAAAGAAGAAGTATAAGGAATTAATGAGAGGAGAGATTAATGTGTATTTGTTATTCCATTGGATTGGATTTATTGTGTTTACTATTGCTGCCATGTTACTAACATGTCAGGTTGCCAGCTCAAAGATCTTGGTGATACAAAATGCATATTTGCTGTAGGGGAGGGTAGGAAAGAGCAAGCTGAGGTTGGGGATACATGGGATATATGGAGATAGAATTCAGAAGGATGGAGCTAACAATTGGGCTACGCTCGTCTTCCCTGAACAGAGACTAAACACTGTTACAGTTCCCTTGCTGTGGCAGCGAGTTTCAGGCTGTACAAATATAAGGCCTGAAGTGAACGGGGATAGAGTATGATTTGTTCTGCTACATGATTGAATGATTGTTTATAAAAGAAGGCTGAATACATTTTCTTTCTCTCCTCCCAGAAAAAGAAGACTCAGAACAGATGAGAGGATAAAAACTTCTCTAGGTTTCAGTAGAGAAATTTTCTTTCCTTTTAATTATTTTTTTTTTTTAAATATTTTTTTGTTGTTGCCTGGTGGGTGTAGTTTTGATGGCAGTAAGAAAACTTTGGCCACACCTGGTAGGGTTAGCTGTTGACAGATGCACTACTTAAAGGCACAGTCACTAAGGTTCTCAGGATCTTTCCACCAGAAAGGTGAATATTCAGATCAGTCTTCCAGAAGTAACCTCTTTACCTTGTAGTCTTATATAATGTGTTTTGACAATTTAATTGCTTGCTTGTTTTCTTGAGCTATACACACGATTTAATTGAAATGGAATCATCACTGAAGATCAAGTGTAAAAATAACTCTGTTTGCTACCAGATAATTTGATTTTCCCAGAGCCAGTTTCACACAGCAGAAATTCCCTGTGCTGGCATTTCTTGGGTAGGAATCTCTGAAGACTTCTATCTAGTTTCCTAGGTCATCAGTCATAGACAGGTAGGTTGAATTTAGGCTGTAGCAATGTGGACATATTTTCCTACATCTTGTCCCAATTCAGATTGATGCCTTGTTGTGGGACAGCTGAGAACCTCTGCAAAACAAAAACCAATTCCTTGGCAGGCAAGGAGCGCTCACATTGCCCAGACGCTTGTGCTGATTCACTTACTGGAGCAGCTTCTTCTTTTCTAGCCTTCTGTGCTGCAGGCATTGCTACTGCTGTACATTCCCTGCTATGAACTCTGCTGTAGGATTTCAGGATATTCCTAAAACGCTTTGTTTTCTCAGTTGCAGCCAACATAAGGGAAATATCTGTCTGCCCCAACATGTCTCTACAGCGTGTCCCTCTGTACTGTTGTGTGAAGGGGTTTCCTGTCTTCTTTTTTCCATTCCTGCTCTTTTCCACCATTTACTGTCATCATATATTGCTGTACCAGTAAGATCAGTAACAGAAATCTGTTAAGGATATGTAATGGCTTCTGTTCTCTATTCTGCCAGGAATAAAAAAAAAGAATCTTTGACAAAAGTGCAAAGTTATACTTCAGTACAGCTCGCACATCGTGTAGATGTGGCAGCAGATGTTACAGGGATAGTGTATTTATCTATATATAGCTCAAAGCATTGACAAATGAGTTGCTTAACAAGGATGGACCTACGTCTTTTGGAGGTATAGGCCTTCTTGTCAAGGACAGTGGGTCTTTATACAACTTTTTTCCCACTTTGCATTCATAGAACCGGGTCTGATATAATTTGGCATAGTGTGAATCAGGGGAGAGCCACAAAATTTAATGCAATTTCTGCAACAGCATAAGATTATGACTAGACTCTTTCACCAGGAGAGAGTCACTTCCTTTTGGATTTGTTGATTCATAGTTCTCTTCAGTTTGATGTTTGGAGCAAACTTGATTTTAGTCTTTCTTTTTTCTTTCCCCCACATTTCACATTACTTGCCCTTTTCTGTTACTTGTCTTCTTCAGCATTCTGCTTTTCTCTTCCACAATAGCATGCTTTAAATCAAAGCGGACTGTTTTGTTTTTTTTTTAACACCAGATTACTGTAGTCAAATTCAAGTAAGTGACTTCAATAGAGACTTGACTGAGTGGAACATAAATCCAACAATGTATAAATACAAGCAAACAGTTTTAAATTGTCTATTTATCTTTTTTTTTTGGCCCGAAACTCTCTGAAGCTGTAAAAAAAAGGGTGTGGGAAAACATCTTACCAAAAGTGATCTTTTTTGATCTTTCTATTACTTGTTTTGGTTTGTTGGTTTTGGGTTTTTTTTGCAGAGAATTAGGTTGGTTATTCATAACTACTAGCTAAAACAAATCTGATTTAAAAAGGAAACATAATACAAAACCTTGGGAGACATGTTTGCTCAGCTGAAAAGTAGTTAACAACAGTAGCGTAATTAGGACGAAAGGGATCGTTTTGGTTTAAATAATAAAAAAAGACCTTCTCAGGGCTATTTTAAAATCTTAGGTCATGAGTTAGGTCATGAGCTTCTTGGCATTTGGTGTGGTATCTGCGTAGACCCTGGGATAACAGATCAGGGCAGGTGCAGAAGACTGTACTATAAATACTTTTACCCTTAAGGAGTTCACGAATTTCTTGAATGACGAACTGGACAGAAACATATTAGTTCTGAAGAAGAAAACTATTAAAAGACTTTTAGAAGACGTTAAATCTTTGTTTTCTAGCAAGTCATCCCATAGTTCTTAATTATAAAAGCTAAAATACGTTACCTTAGAAATGTTGTGGAAAACCTTATACAGAGTTCCAGCATGTATTTATTAAGCATGACTGGTATGTTCAGGGGTATTTCTGTACTCATTTGCTGCCTACTGAGCTGTGCAGAGAACTGATGGTAAGGATTCTTACCTTCTATTTTAGAGCCTTCTCTTGCCTTATGGCTGGAGTGTATCTGACTGATTCCCTCCAGGGGAAGTTTTGCCATTTATATGCTTCTCTTAGAAATATTGTCCCTCAGCTCCTTTAGTGCAAAGCTCTCAGAGATCTTTACAGGATGAAATATGCTGACTATAGCAGTAAACCCTGCCTAATTTCACCAGTATCTATCATTTTATTTGTTTTGCAGGTGAATACAGATGTTTTTAATTTCCTGTTTTTTTATGATATGCCACGCTCATGTTGCTGCTTCCTTTGTCCAGAATTAACCTTATAGTTTTACAAGGGCTACAGAGGTCTCAGAGACCTTTGAGAAATTAGTTTTATTTTATTTATATTTGTCCCCCTGTGAGGGAACACTCCACTTTTCAAATGACACATACAGGCTTATGAGTTCATTCTGACTGACCTAATTTGAATCCTTAATCATCTTTTAAGAGGCATGTTTTCATAGAACTGGCAGAACCAGTTGTAGTACAAAGTTAGGTGTCATTTCCTGCATATTTTTTTTTTTTTTTTTTTAAAAAAAAAAAAAAGAGAGAGAGAAGAAGAAGGTATTCACTTACTCTTTTTTCTGTTACCAGAATCAGCAGTGTGAGCTACCTTTGACCAGCACAATCCATGCACAAGGCAAATTTCTGCCTATGTCAAGGGATATATGACATGACAGGAATATCATGATATAAACAGGTTCCAGCCTTGCTCTGGGAAACAACACCGAATTGTCAGTCAGCCTGAAGTGCAACATCACTTACTCATAGGAGGAGTAGTGAATTTCAAAATGAGTGTAACCTCCTCTGGTTCTTTGTGTTGGCTGTCTTGATTTTCTAAGGAGTCTGATTAAATTAGCAGAATTCAAAATCAGTGCAGTAGGTACCCCCTGGAAGCAAGTAAAACTGCTGCAAGGGAGTTGCTGCAGCATTTGTCAGTGAGAGAGAGGAGATAACCGCTGTGCTGAAAAACAAGTGAAGGTAACAATAACATTACAGAAGTCTTATATCAGAAAAGCAAAGTTTGTGCTGCCTTATTTTTTCAGTATGCAAAAATAATTTGCATACAGTCTTTCTTCACATATCAATTAAAGAGGGAGAGACTTTGATTTCCAAGCTTATCTTTCTTAGCCAGCTGGAACAGAAATTTCCAAGCAATTGAAATTGTTAATGAAAGGTATAGCAAGCATGTTCACACATGTCTGTATTTCTCATATTCTGTCTACAAGGGAAAAAAAAAAAATCACCATCAGCCCATTCAGCCCTATGGATACAGAGTCATCTTGTTATGAACAAAGCTTATTAATTGGACATTTGCATATAGGTGGAAGCTTAAAATTTTGCTTTTCTGTGGTGGCAATAGCATCCTTCAGGTGCTCTTTTTAAAAAAAAACACTTTCCTTTCCTTTTCCACGTATCTCATAGTTTCTCACGTATCCCAGAGGCTCCCATGTCATGGCTAACACTCTTTCAGAAAAATGGAGCTGCACAGGAATTCTTTAAGAGCCTATCAGCACCACTCCCAAATTAGCCAGACAGGATACTGTTTATTTAATTTCGCAAGACATTTGCTTTCCCCAAAGCCAGAAGAGCTACCTCAGTGAATTCCCAGCAATGATAATCTACAATTCTTAAGGAGTTTTTTTTTTTGTGGCAGAAGAGTCAGTTCTCCTAAACTGGGAACAAAACATACTGATAAATTTCACAATGCTGTCAGGTCGTTAAATAATATGGTACTAAGTGTCTTCTAAATCTTCACTATACTTCTTCAGAAAGGTCCTAATCTGTTCTAATAGGTCATTTTGTAAGTGCCAAAAAGAAAACTACACTTTAGAGCTGGCTGCCACTAAACCTGCAGACTTTTTCAGTACTCTGAATACTGTGCTGTCTGGTGTTTTTAAACATTCATGTGACAGTGCAATGCTGTTCATATTTCACAGAATCATAGAACTGCCTAGGTCGGAGGGACCTTTCAGATCATCTAGTCATTTTAATGGGTTTAAGTAGTGTTTTATTGAAACTGATAGATAGGGATGAATGAACAATATCGTCTGTAAGACAATTTCACCTTGGAACATTTTACTTGATAATTTTTGCTGTCATTACTATTGTTATGCCATCATTGTCATAGGAGCTTGGTTATTAAACCAATGCAGTGAGAAATCATCTTTTCTTTAAGCAAGCACAGGGGAAGCTTCTACTTTGCCAATGATCTTCCTGTGTCCCTGCAACCAGCTGCAAGCCTCCCTGAACGCTGCGCAGTTCACAGCTGAATTCAGCGTGGCCTTTCTCAGGAGCAGGGGAAGGTGACTGTTGGTCTAAACCCTGACGAGGGGGCTTTGCTATCTTGTAGAAGCTTCATGGTACAGCCTGTTGAAGCTCTCCGGGAGCTGGCCTCCAAACCCTGCTTTGCAAATCCACCCTCATTGCACTGGCAAGTACCGCGGGCCAGAAGCTGAAGGACATTCCCTCCTGCTGCAAAGTAACATCAGTTCAGCTGCTTCAGTGACAGCACCAGGGAAGAATTTTCTCCTGCAAGGACTGAGTGCAGACAAAGAGGCTACTTAATTTTCTCTTTGAGCAACCCAAATTGTGTGGGGCTCTTGCACGTCCGTGCACTTTCTGCACTGTGTAAGGGGGTGTGCGTCGTAGGGACAGAGCGTGTTGTGTCTTGCTCATTGTGCTGATGCGACTGTGAGAGACCCGCCAGAAGCAAAAAAAGGTCTCCACTTAATTATATGTTATTTTGTTAATTGTCTTTCTCTCTGCTGCCTGTCTCTCACTGGCATTGCGGGTGGAGGGTGCAAGCTGTCTCTCCAGCCGGTTTCTCTGTCCCAGCTTCTCCTGGGTTCCATCCCTGGCAGCTCTGGCTACCCAGGAGGACCAAGCCAACCTGCCACTGTCCCAGTTGAGGGGCGTTGTAGCTCTCCTCTGCCTTTTCATTCCAATCTTTGCACCGCTTGCACGTCTCCCTGCAGATGCAGAAGTCCCAGCGAGGTACAGCAGAAGGAGGGGGGTAAACCTGGGAACCACCGGCTCTGCTCTGCCCCAGCACCGCCTGGGGAGGGGCAGAGAGCCCTGCGGTGCCCTCCATGGTCCCCTGCCCCCGGGGTCGCACCTCATCGCCCTTCCCCCTCGGTGTGTGTCCCGGCAGAAGCCCAGCCTTGCTCCCCAAGTCTAGTCTCCGTGCCCCGCAGCCCGCAATTGCCCTGCCTGAATCTTCGGTAGAGATGCCCCCTCCTCCTCCTTCACCTCCTCCTCCCCCTCTGGCTGCCGGGGGAAGGTCTTAAAACGCATTCATTCGGTACGTGCGTGCAGTTAACCCCTTACTACCTCTCCAGCAGCCCCCAACCCCCATATTCCCCTTCCTCCTGGTGTGCCCATGGGGGTCTGCGTTAAAACAGATGGATTTCCAGGGATGGGGACGGCTCCAGCGCCGGGGCGCCCGAGCAGCCCCTGCGCCCGTCTCCTCCGCTCACCGGGCTCTGCTTCACTGCATTTTTTTTTTATTCTTTTTGGTTTTTTTTTCTTCTCCCAGGAGTAGCAGCGAAAAGTCCCGTCCAGCCTATTTGGAAATGGGAACAAATTGCTCCCCCGCCTTACCTCGCCCATCGCATCCCATATATAGTCATATCTACGGTCAAATGGCAGGAGGCAGCGAATGGGAGCGCCGAGCCTCCGAAAAAAGCCGAGGGAGAGAGGGAAAGGGGTAGGGACGAACGGAGGAGGGAGGGAAGAAGGGGGAGGAAAAAAAATAAGTCCTTTCCAAAAAAGTATTGGATGTCTTGAGGAATGCAGTCAGCCCCCTGGGAAAGTACATATCTGTGAGGCTCTCCCTGCCCGCCGCTTGCACTCCGCCGGCGCCCCGTCCCGCACCCACCGGCCCCGCCGCCCGCCAGCTCCGCACCGCGCCGCGCCGATCCCCCGGGAACCGCGGCTGGATCTGGGATTCGGGGCTGTTTCGCAGCTTTTCAAGTTTTACTTTCGGGTGCAGTTCGCGCGGGGACGCGCTATAACCCACCGCCGCCATGGATGCCATCAAGAAGAAGATGCAGATGCTGAAGCTGGACAAGGAGAACGCCTTGGACAGAGCCGAGCAAGCCGAAGCAGACAAGAAGGCAGCGGAGGAGAGAAGCAAACAGGTCTGCATCGAGGGCCCGGCGCGCCTAGCGCCGGGACGCAAGTTTTTTTAAGTTTTTCCAGACAAATATTTTTTTTTTCTTTCTTATTTTTTTTTTCTTCTCCCAATGTACTTTATATTCCCACCCCGAGCTGGTTGAACTTTTCCTAAGGAGGAGGTTCACCCTGGCAGCCCCTGGCTGGAGGTTCCCGGAGGCCCAGCAGGAGGTCGTTCCCTCTGCCCCCATTACCCCAGCTGGGGAGTGGGACCCTGGAACAGCCTCATGGCCTCTGTGCCTTTGTCATCGGGACGCGGCTGGAAGAGGCTGCCTCCAGCACCTGGCTGGCAATGGACAGATGTGCAGAGATTTGGCACTTAAAGCTGTGTGTCCTGTCCAGCACCATCCAGCAGCCTTGTCCCATTCCAGCTGTGGCCCTGCAGCTTTCAGATGCGTGTCCCATTTTCCTGGTCTTCTCCAAACCCTTTCGCTTTACACCTGGGGCTTTATTCATTTGGGGGAGGGGAGCACATTGGTTGCAAGTTTCTGGGAGGTCCTGAAGGAGGAGGGAGGGAGGGAGAGGGATTTAAAAATTAATCTTCCACTTTTATAAGCCCAGGGAGAAACATATTTGTGTGTTGTATTTCCTCTTGTGCACCTAGTTAGAGGATGACATTGTGCAATTGGAAAAGCAATTGCGCGTGACCGAGGATTCAAGGGACCAAGTGCTGGAAGAGCTACACAAGTCTGAGGATAGCCTCATCTCCGCAGAGGAGAATGCTGCCAAGGTATCGTGCCCTTGCCACAAACAAAGAGAATCTAACTGTCTCTCCTTCTCTCTCTCTCTGTCCGTCTGTCCTTTTCTGTCTCTTCTGCACTCGCACTTCTCCCTTTGCACGATCACGTTGCCTGCTGCACCTTTTCCTGCCCACCTTCCCCTCTCCACCACTTTCCACCCACATCACAGCTGGAGGACGAGCTGGTGGCTCTACAAAAGAAGCTGAAGGGCACTGAGGATGAGCTGGACAAATACTCCGAGTCCCTTAAAGATGCACAGGAAAAGTTGGAACTGGCTGACAAAAAGGCCACAGATGTAAGTTACCCCCATCCCTTTCACCACCACCCCAGTACAGAAACCACACGCTCCCTCTGCAGAGGACAGCCAGGACTCCTACTGAACAGCTCTCCAAAGCTTTGTTGAGAGCAAAGTCCAGGCACCTCCTGGGCAGGGAGGTGGGAAACACAGCACTGCCTCTTTGCATGAGGTTTGCACACTGTCAGAGGCATTTGATTGGGTTTCTGCTCACTTACCACGTGCTTTTCATGTGTACCTGCTGGTTGAGGTGTGAAACTAAAGAAAGTGGATTTTCCATTTGGGTGATGGGGAAAACTGCTCAGGCTGGAACAAGACTGTCTTGATAGTGAGGCAGAATCAGAGAGTTAATAGCAAGTAGATCCAGGAGAAGGAGATCCAGAAGAGCAAGGGCTGCTAGTTCTGTCTTGGAGAGCTATTTCTAGGCATTCGTGCCTTAGATCTGCTGCTAGATACTAGTTTGGCTCACCTGCTGGTCCCTGAAGTAAAAAGGTGCTTTTTTTTTCCTCCCCCCAGAACTCACTGTAACTTTCATTTGTCAAAGAAAAGTTTGGACTTGCGTGAGAGAAAATTGTCAGGAAGATGACACTTGCTAGGTTTGCAGTTCAGAGGCCAGGGATCCTGGGAGCAAGCTGGGAGATATATATAGCTCAGCACTTTATATGGTAATAATGTAAGAGCTTGTGCCTCTCCCAGGCCCTCATCCCACCCACCTGTCTGCCCCTGACATGTGTTTAATGTATCGCATGCAGGGAACACGCGAGTTTACTGTCTCTGCAGTTAAGGTCCAGGTCCTTCTGGCTGCTGCTGTACAATCCCATTCTCTCTGAGTAAATCTCGGGCCTGAATTACAGGATTAGGCGAAACCACAGTATTTCCAGAGCAACAACCGTCCTTTTCCTATAACTCAGCTTTAAAAATTAACCTTAAAGTCATAATAAAAAGAGGAGTTGTCACAGAAGAAGCAAGCAAAGTATTTAAGGGGGAGGAAGGATACTTTTTGAAGAGGAAATGTTACAAAAAACAACTTTGCCTGAAAGAAAAAATTCTTTTATCTCATTTTGCTTCTAAAATGAACAAAGGATAAAGAAGGTTTAACCTCAGCATGGCAATTAAGTTGTAAAGTTTTGAAAGAGAAGTCAAGAACTTAACAAACCGAAGTGTGCATAGGAAAGGGAGAGAGGGGGTTTGTGTATAATGCAGATCAGATGTCTGTCGTCTTCTGTGCATGGCTGCCTGGATGAGAGGCAGCTTCCTAGCAGGACGTTTATTTGACTTGTTCAAAGGAACCGCATATAGATCCAGGGGAGATATTCCTTATAAGGAAAAGTATGCAGACTATTTGGAAATAGCTCGCCTAGGATGAAGGCAGGAGAAATGTTACTAGATTCCCTTTTTGAAACCAATGATCTTCCCAACCAATCCCAATGCCATTTTCCTTTGCTGGAAAACAGCGTTTGGCAGCTGATTGAGGGCAGTTGTATTTATAGTCACCCCTCAGGTGCAGGGCAGGGAAGTATCTGGCTTGTTTTCGTTGAAGTAAACACTGTATTTAAAGGCGTGCATGGAATATGTCTGACATTTTAAGGATGTCTCTACTTTTGGGGATGCAGAGTATCTTGGAACAGGTCCAGCAGAGGGCCACAAGGATGATTAGAGGGCTGGAGCACCTCTGCTATGAGGACAGGCTGAGGGAGCTGGGGCTGTTCAGTCTGGAGAAGAGAAGGCTCTGGGGAGACCTTAGAGAGCAGCCTTCCAGGATCTGAAGGGAGCTCCAGGAGAGCTGGAGAGGGACTCTTGGTCAGGGAGTGGAGTGACTGGACAAGGGGCAATGGTTTTAATTGGAAGAGGGGAGATTTAGATTAGATATTAGGAAGAAGTTCTTTCCTGTGAGGGTGGTGAGGCACTGGAAGAGGTTGCCCAGAGAAGCTGTGGCTGCCCCATTCCTGGAGGGGTTCAAGGCCAGGCTGGATGGGGGGGGCTTGGAGCAACCTGCTCTGGTGGGAGGTGTCCCTGCCCATGATCTTTAAGGGCCCCTCTAACTCTAACCATTCTATGATTCTGTCTGACGTTTTAAGGATGCCTCTGTTTTGGGGGATGCAGAGTATCTTTGGGGCATTGCAGTTGACCCGGTATTTGCCCCACAAGTTCCGATAGTTCCAAGCCTTAGGATAGAGACAGGAGTGGAGGAGGGGAGCGACGGCGTGGCTTCCCCTGACACGGGAGGACGAGGAAACCTCACCTCGCCGGTATTACTCACTCGCAAAAGCCTGGCCGAGCCCAGGTGCTACCTCACCCGAGAGCGGGCAGCAACATGTCGCTCGGTGCCACTTATAACGGGGGTCCCGTCCCGGTGTAGGGGGGAATACGGGACCCGAGCTCTCTGCGCCACCAGGGGGCGCTGCCGCTGCAGCGAGCCCACCTGGCTGCGGCCACCGCCCCCGGCCCCGCTGCAGAGCCCTCTCCCGGC
>VXBW01007280.1:691550-751778 GCA_013400375.1 Thinocorus orbignyianus | reverse complement strand
CTCCGTTACCGGAGGCCGTGGTTCCCGGCGCCAGGCCCGGGCCGCAGGTGAGGAGCGGGTCCCTGCGGGCCTGGCTGCGGGGCTGGGCCCTGGCTCGGTGGCCGCGGCAGTGCGGGGCGCAGGGGGAGCTGGGTTGCGTAATCCAACCGCACCGGGTCTGCTCCCCAACAGCGAGAACCGAGCTGCAGCGAGCTTGAGCTTAGGCGAGATGTTTGCCATTGGGTGCTTTGTGTTAGGTTCTGAGCAAGCTTTTATGATTTTTTAAAATTATTATTATTTTTCTTTAACTTTTTTAGAAGTACCAGTGGTCTGCTTATCCCATCCAAACCAGTTCGACTGTGGGAAGTCAGTGTGCTAGCTATTGAGAGGAGTTGTTCTTGGGTCTGAACTCCAGATGGCTGTGTCTGAAAACTTACTCTTAGCACCTGGTGACAGGCCAGCAATGTGATCATAGAATGGTTAGAGTTGGAAGGGACCTTAAAGATCACCGAGTTCCAGCCCCCCTGCCATGGGCAGGGACACCTCCACCAGAGCAGGTTGCTCCAAGCCTCACTATGTTGCTATACATCTCTAGTGGGTTTAAACTCCTAGTTGAGATGGGAAAGGAACAGTAGGCACAGTTTTAGGCAGAGGTAGGGTCAGGTATGAGCAGTACTGACTGACGTACGAGAGAGATGTAGTTATGGGTGGCAGTTACAGCAGAAAAACTGATAGGGCTGTTGTTTGTCTTGCCACAGACCTTGGGGAATTCTAGCAGCTGTAACCTAATGTTTTCTGCTATAAAACGAACAGTATCCTTTGTGGTGATTTCAGTGTTTTAAGTGGTTGGGTCAATGTGAAGTAAAAGGACAAATTTTTTTATTCATGTAGTTTATTACAATACAAAAAAAAATGGCAGTTATTGGATTTTCTTATAAAATGGGGCTTTTTCCACATTCTGGCCAGCAGGTTCAAAGGAAGAGCCTTCTGATTACTTGCAGGTAATCTTCCCAAGGGGCAAAACATGGCTCCTCAAGCTTGTGTAACTCGCACATTCTTGCAAATCACATACCCTTTTTTTTTCAGTGAGGGATCATGTCACAGTCATTAACTTGTTTCATAAGGGTTTCTGTCTTTAAAAAAACCTGTACTCCTTTTCTAAGCTCCGTGGAGTAAAGGACACTGATTTTCCTGCTTTAAGTAATGTGTATTGTTTAAAGCAACATATCAAGGTATTCACGTTAAGATGGGAAGCTTTGCTGTTAGTTTCTGTGGCAGAAGGAATGGCTGTGGAGGAGTGATTGCAGTTTGCTGGTGAAGCCTTCCCACTAGAGCTCAACCAAATTGCTGTTAGGCTTAGGATTCTAAAGGTTAATGTTTATCTCCTCCTTGGAGTTGATTTATGTGGATGGCGTGGAGTTCTGCAGAGTACATTTACACGGCGTTTAGTTTTGTGTTTGGAGGGGTCAGTGCTGTGGTGATTAAAGGCAGAAAACTGAACTCACACGTGTATGTAGAGCTGTACCTAATGCTAACTGTGGATGGATTCTTTTTTATTGTGGCAGCTGTATTTCTGCATGGTTGAGGGGGGGAGGCCTTGAGAACATTGCAGCGAGCCAGCTGAGGTGTGAATCTGACCCTTCCCTTAGTGTAGCGCCGTACATGTCTAGCATGTGACCAGCCAGGGTTGTTCTGGGTTGGTTTGTTGGTTTTTTCTTCCTGTGCAAGGTACAGATATGCAAACAATGAAAAAGCTAAAGCTGTGGCCAAAACATATCCCAGCTTACAACTTTTGATTGTTAAACCAGATTGTTAAAAGTTTCAAGGCTGTGGCAGGCAGCCATTGCCTTAAAAAAGGATATCTTTTGGTTTGAGTCCCCACATCTCAAGGGGGCAGTTGGTAATCCCATTTTCAGAACGCATTTTTCTTCCTCCTTCTGGAAACCAGAATCTCTCTTACAACACTAATAATTAACACCCAGCGGTAACTTATCCATGTCATCGGTCATTGCAAAAATATGTGGTGTATAAGTGCTATGGCAAAAACGCAGAAGGTTGTGTTTGTCTGTGAGCTGTGGGAGTGCCCCTTAATGTCATTGGGGTTTTTTCCTTCCTTACCAAATAAGGAGAGAAGTCCTGCTCTGCAGAAGAGTAACTTGGGCCATATAAGGCTGGTTGGTAAACCCTTATTGAGTCCCCGGAGCAGGAAGTAAAAACTTGAACTTTAGTCACCCTGTGTTTTCTGAGCATGTTGTATGCTCTTATCACGGTGAGGAGTCTTGACATGATAATAATTAACTTTACAGATTTCCCAAGGGTAACATTTTTTTCTTTCTTTCTCAAATGGGAATGTTCAGATTCTTACAGTTTTAAAGCCAGAAGTTTGAAAATGCAAGTTTGGCACACTGCTGCTGGTTACGTAGCTAAAGACTTTATTTGGCTTCATGTGGATCTCTAAGGATGAAGTCTTTTCTGCTCCTGATTGTATGTGTTCACTGCCAAAGCTCATTAATGTTCAAATATATATTTGTTTCCCTGTTTGTGTGTTACTTTCAATCATTCTAGTGGGGCAATGTTACTGTTACATCAAAGGTTGTTTAACTTGTCTGATGTCTAAGTGATTCTTGTGTTCTGTACAACAAAATTTTAGCTGTGGCCAACTGTATCCAGCTGCCTCTGTTTAATGAAAGCAGCAAATAACAGCTCCTTCAATTTTTAATTAAAGAAAAATTACCTAACTGATACTTTCGGTATCTACTTTTGATAAAGGGTTGGGTTCCCCCACCCCGCAACTACACATCGTAGGAAATTCAGATATGTACTTCCTGATATATAGCAAGATCATTTTCAGTACTAATTAAGAGTAACTGTTGCTCTTGGAAGTAATTAACTTCTTTGAATAATGACCTTTCTATATATATTTTGTGTTTAATATCTTTTTGAATGAAATAAAGTTTAATAATGAGGTTACTATGAGAAGACTGTTACAGAACTTAATCTGCAACTAGAATTGTAGGTTTGAGAATGTCAGGAGTAAAAGCTTGTAATGATAAGATACAGGTAAGTTGTAGGTGTTATAAAGAAAATTAAATGAGCAGGTAACGCAAGAGAGGCAGGTCTGGGGGAAGTCTGAGGATGGCAGGATGGGGAGAAAAAAAGTAGATGTTTTTAAGCTATTATTGCTTGTACCAGGGTCCTTCCAAGATGTAGCCTCTGCTGGAGCCTTCTTTGTCAGCTCTTGCACAGCTTGCCTGTAACAAAACTTCTGGGTATTCGGGCATTTCTTAAATATTCTTATGCTCTCTCTGTGTCAGCTGTCTCATTGCAAATGGTGATCTAGGTGTATTTTTGCATATTTGTCCTGAACCTTTCTTAAGGAACTCAAGGAAACATTGGGATAATTCTTATAAAAACGTGGCAAAAGGTCATAAATATTTGGGATGTCATAGAAGAATCAGGTAATTAGTTTGTCTTGATTTGATAAAAATGGGGGGGAGACTATAATTGATTCATTTCTGCAAATACAATAACAGAAAATATTTGAAGAATGGTGCATAATTCTTCCAGTGCAGTTCTTTGTGGTGCAAATTGTACAGTCCTTAATGTGCTTCATTTAAAGGAAGCATTAATCACTTTTTCCTCTGTTAAGCAACAATCTTACAATTTAATGGGGCGTGTACTTCTCTGTGTATGGGCTTTTTAGTGGATGAAGTTAAAAATTACTGGAGTGCTGTTAGATGGCACTAGCAGGTACGTAGGATACCCTTTCACAAAAGGTGACATATGCCTTGTTATGAATTAATTTCTGTTCTTCCTGTGCTTAGGCTGAGAGTGAAGTAGCTTCTCTGAACAGACGCATCCAGCTGGTTGAGGAAGAGTTGGATCGGGCTCAGGAGCGTTTGGCTACTGCCCTGCAGAAGCTGGAGGAGGCCGAGAAGGCTGCAGATGAGAGTGAAAGGTGGGTGGGGCCACTCTTGAATGGATGGTTACCCTTATGACAAAGATGGTAATTGCTAGGGTGTGGGTTAGAGAAATAAATTAAACCACTCCTATGTCTCTGAACATGTGTAATTCACTCTTTCTTTGCCTGTGTGGACTTTGGTTACAGCTTGTCTGTACGGATGTCCAAAATGTGTAGGCTTGAATTCTTTTTTGTGTCCCAGTTGTAAAGATAAGATTTACGTTGGGTAGGGCTTTAGATGTATCACACCATATCCTGGGAAAACTGCTTGGCCCAGCCCAGACTTCTCTGCTTGGATGGCAGCTTTTTGAGAGTAATGTGTACTTTTTTGCTTGTGGGTAAATTTTTTTATTTCATTGTGGGTAGAAAAATTTCACCTGGAAAATAGCAAAGTGCTGGAAGAGGCTTTGATTCTCCTGTTAGCGAGATTGGTATGTGGATGTGAGCAAAGGGGAGAGCATGATAATTCCTTCAGATTTAGGCTGGAATTTCCAGAAGTACTTCATGTAAGTTAGGAACTCAAGATTTGTGACTGTGGAGGATCTTTTCTTTTACTTCTACAGATTTTATTTTATATCTGTGATAGTAAGCTATTATTGGGAAAGAATTCTACATGTTCTGCATATGTGTTTCTATCTCACAAATGATTTGTCATTCATTGTGAAGTAGTTACGATAATTTGGGTCAAACATGAATGTTTCCTGTTTTGAAGGAGTTAAATTTTGCTTATGTAGAGCACAGAGAGCTTCAGTGCTCTAGGGCTCTGACATGGCAAAACTCAGAGGAATCTGTTTGGCCCATAAACATAATGCCTGTCAGTCCTGTAGGGGCTGTAACATGCTGTTTTACGATGAGTGTAAAAGCACAGATGTGTGTAGTCATCTCATTATGTCTTTAGAAGCAAGACCCTTTATTTCCCTTTCCGTAAGATCAGTTTTCCTTCAATTTAAAATGAAAAAGAGTAGTGGAGCTTAACTGTGGTAAGAGCTAAACAAATTCAGTTTTGTTGCTTCCTAAGATGTGCTTCTTTCCTTCAAACTTCTGAGGTGTGAATGCACACGTCTAGATCTATGGTGTGAAGAATCAAGTATCTGACATACTTTGTTCGCCTTGATACACCTGCCTGAAAGTTGCACTCCAGTAGTAGTGGAGCTGGAGATAAACTGGCAAGCCCTGAACCTTGTGTTTCCTGTTTTTCACGTTTTCCAGAGGAATGAAGGTCATTGAAAATAGAGCCCAGAAGGATGAAGAGAAGATGGAAATCCAGGAGATACAGCTTAAAGAAGCAAAGCACATTGCTGAAGAGGCTGACCGCAAGTATGAAGAGGTCAGTTACTGAGTGTAGGTCATCTCCTTCCAAAGCCCTTTAGGCTATGTCTGTAGTTCTTTCCACCACCCCCCACCCTGTAGCCTTTTAAGTTCAAAATACCACATGAAGGACTCTTCTCAGCTGTGGAAGAAAATATTTGAGAGTATTCCCTGGTCTCTTAGGGAGAAAATTATGTTTCAGTTGCCTTTTGGTGAATTAAAGAGAAGTCTTGAAAAATGGCAGATAACAAAGATTCAAATGAATAATGATATCACGTAATTAAATCTCGTGTTGATGAAAAAATGGAAAGAAGCCCAACTTCCTACTTCTTACATTCTAGCAACAGGTTATGTGGACTACTACTTAATATCCCTGATTGCCTTTCCTCGTAGGTGGCTCGCAAGCTTGTGATCATTGAGAGTGACCTGGAGCGGGCTGAGGAACGTGCTGAACTATCAGAAAGGTAAGTGTTGAGCTGCCCCAAAACGTGTGTGAGGTGCTACAAGACCACTGTAACAGCATGAGACATTGGCACTACACTTTGTGTTCAGCTCAAAGCTACGTTTTGCTCATTTACTCTAATGGTTGAAGTAAATAGTCAACGCCAAAGTAAATGTGTTCATGTGTGTGTGCGTGTGTGTTTTGTCACTGCATGCTGTACCTGCACACTGATTTTGTGAATGGCTTTTGTGCATTTCATGTGTTCACTAACAGCCAAGTCCGACAGCTGGAAGAACAGTTAAGAATAATGGATCAAACCTTGAAAGCATTAATGGCTGCAGAGGATAAGGTACTGATACTAATAAACAGTTTTTAGGTTTAACTGCAACCCAAGTCTTTCAGCTTTCATAGCTGGTTAGCTCACTCAATAGTAACAGCTAAGTCCTCACTACGCTCTTTACTCCCTTTGCATCCTGCTTTGGTGGTTTTCTTTGGTCTCTTTTTTTTTTTTTTCGTTTATTTGTTCATTTTTACCTTTAAAACTGATCTCCCATGCAGCCAAAAGGAAGCTGAACTGTCTCATGTGTGAAGGCTATGTAAATATTTCTGTGTAAGCCAAGGGCTGTAGATAATTTCTGTCTCATCGTCATCTTAATGTACACTTGGAATGGAATTTGGCATCGTAAAGAGTTGTTTTCAGTCTGTGATGGATTCAGCTGCTTTTGAGGCTGTTCTTTTGCTCTGTAATTTTTTTTTTTCATTTTTCTCTATCTTTTCCCCCTATTTTCTCCTGTTTCTTTTGCTTGACTGAATCTTCCATCCGCCCCTTTCCTGCCTTCCTTCCAAAATAACAGCAAATGTGCTGAGCTTGAAGAGGAGTTGAAAACTGTGACCAACAACCTGAAGTCGCTGGAGGCTCAGGCTGAGAAGGTAGGCTAGAGACTCGTGTGAGAATGTGTCCCTTACCTTGTCATCTGGATTGGCCTGTAGGGTTTTCTTTATATGCTGATCACTTTGCAGCGTCTCAGCAAGACCATTGTCAGTAGAAGCATTTGGACTTCCTGCTCAGTTCATATTTGGCTCTTATCAGAACGTGGCATTCCTTCTAGTTCCAAATAAGTCAGTAATACTTGACCACGTGTTCTGTTAAGTAGTCTGACAGGATTAAATATAATTTATAGAATGTCCCTCAAAATGGCACTTGTGTGCTAACATTAAATTTCTCCAAATGCCACTCCTCTTTAAAACTGTAGTACTAATTTCTACGTAACAGTTCCCATCGTGTAACACTGGTGTATGACTCAGGGGAAGTTTGGCTCTTGTAATAAACTGTGTATTACTGCAGTCTGGTAAGTGGAATTAATTTAGTTATACCCATATTAATTTCCTGTATTCAGTTACTTTATTAGAAGAGAGTCTCAAATGTGGTATTTTTTTGGTGTATTTGAGTACCTGGTCTAATATCAGTGATCCTCCCTCTAATTACAGTACTCGCAGAAAGAAGACAAATATGAAGAGGAGATTAAAGTCCTGACTGACAAACTGAAGGAGGTAAAATTAGAGCTGTTCTTTACAACAGATCTTTCAATGCAACTTTGGTTCTTTTAATATAAATACTACTTTGATGCTTAAAGGATGAACACATCGTTTTGGAGACAGTGTTAAATGTCTGTCCTCAAAATTAGTATCACTTTATTATCGCCTCCTCTTGTTCTACTTCTTTCCTCATTTGAATTGTTGCTCCTCTGTTTGTAAGCGCTATGTGTGTGTTTCCTAAAGTAGTCTGTACCTGTCTTGATTTCAGGCTGAGACCCGTGCTGAATTTGCTGAGAGGTCAGTAACCAAGCTGGAGAAGAGCATTGATGACCTAGAAGGTATGAAATTTTGGTTTTCTCACTTATTATAGAAATACAGATATTTTTTTCTTCTCCTTTTGTGTTGGAATTTTTTCTAGTACACAGTTCTACTCACATAACTTGTCCTGCTTCTATAAATGGGACTGCCTAAAGAGTAAAACAGGGAAAATGTTTTCCAATTGAAATGTATTGACAACTTAAATGCTTCAGGTGAACCATGTTTTGCTCTTGCCTGTTCCTTTTTCTCTCATGTTCTCAAGACTCCTTTCATTTTTTTGCTTTATCTTCTTCTACTTGGAGGTATATAAATGTATAGGGTAAATTCTTAGATGGCAAGTATTAGTACTATCTTACTAAATAGCTGTTGAAGAGCTGTGTTATGTTTGTAATAATTAGGAATGTTGCAAGTTCACCTCATTTATGGCTGTGATAAACCTGGGTCAAGGCAGGTGTTTCATGACAGGCCAGTTGCTGTTTTTCAGTAAAGCTAATGGATTGTGTACATAATCAGAAGGATAGCTTGTTTAACTTCAGGGAGTCTGTCTTGAGGCTTAAATAAATCTTTCAGAACTACAGTAGAATAGTAAAATGTGCCTCTTTCCTCAGGAGAAAATAATTAGTAATGCTTTGTAATTAAGAATTGTATGGAGTTTAGACGGGTTACGCTAAGCCTAGGATTTTAAGAAGCTTGATTGCATGGCGTGGCAGGCTGACTTCTGCCTGTATGAAATATCTAGGTAGCTGCTGAAGAAGGAAACAGAAGAAAGATAAATGTTTAGAAAGGAACAAGAATCTCTGTAAGAGACAGTTTATGACATCACACAAACCACAGAGTTTGGTGGTTTGTTTTTTTTTTTTTTTTTTTTAAAAAAAAAAGTGATAGAAAATATAGTGGTAGCATCCTCCTTGAGCCCCATTTTTGGATCTTTACTCCTTAGCCCCTGTGTGCCCTTCTAATGTGCATTAAAACGAAAGTCTAGGGCAGTGAAACATGGATTTTGCTTCCCTTATACGATTCCTTTCCTTTGTTTTCTCTGTATCACATCTTGTCCCACTGGCAGTGCAGTTAATAAACTTGACACAAAGCTATTCACTGTTGATTTTTTTCTTTTTTTTTTTTTAATTCCCTCTAATTTTGTGATTTGTGTTTTGTTTTGTCTGTCGGAACACCTCTTTCTGTGCGCTCTTCCCCTTTTCTCCGGCTTCTGGATGGTATCCCATGCCACCACCTTCACCTTCCATCCCGCCATCACTCTCCATTTCTTTGCACACCTCTGCCTTCCCTTGAGGGACTGTTAGATGAGCTCTATGCTCAGAAACTGAAGTACAAAGCCATCAGTGAGGAGCTGGACCACGCTCTCAACGATATGACTTCCATGTAAATGTCTTCCCAGCTTGTGCCTGCACCTGCTTCCCTGCCCTCATTTATTTGCGCAGTTCCGGCCTTGTGAAATTATACTCCCTCTGTAGTGGGAGACGCATTCCTTTAGCGAGACTAGGTGTACAAAATACCATGAACAATTTCTTTACCGTGGCAGAGTGTGGGTGAGTGTTGTGCCTAGCCTGGTAAATACTCATGGTGATTTTGTAAGCTGCCTAATAAGCTTGTGTTTACTCTTTCATTCTGTAGCTGCAATCCTTGTGTCTTGTGGTTCCCCTTTGTTTGTAGCTCTGCATTTATCCTTTTGGTACACCTCTGTTCAAGCAGTGTCTACCAAGCCCATTGTGTTGAGTTTGCCAGATGAAAATTGCCTCAGTGTGTGTTGCATTCAGAGTTTCTTCTGCTGTCACAATTTTTTTCTGACAAAGTTCCTACAAAAGTTTCAGAGAAATTTAGATGTAGCTGTATCTGTCTATCTAAATTTCCTTAACTGCTCTGAAGATCTCAGCTGCTGTAACTAAATTACAGGCGTAGAAATTGATTTAAAATACTTTGTAATTTAAACCCATTAAAAGTGACAATGGAATTGTAGGTTGCTTCTGCATATTTTATGGAGGGAAGTTAATTTGCATATACCAAAATGTGATTATATCCATTTTAGTCATAAGGAGAAAAATAGAGTTTTCTGGCATGAAGGCAGGAGAGTGATCAGTCGTGAGGTGTGACTGATCCATTCATTGTTTGATCCACACTGACTCTTCTTCCACCCACCAGAAACTCAGAACAGAGGTCAGCTCTGCTGAACCCACCTTCCCATGCTCATACCCTTCACTTGCATGAACCCTCTAGGGTTGACATGGGAAAGAGCGAGAGTTGTGGCTTGTGTGTTTAGTCACAGCATTTCTTTGAAGGAAGCAAGCATGCCTTCAGCAAGGCACAGGCTTTGCTCAGAGCTTGGAATGTGTTTTGCATGCACCCATATTTTGAATGTTTTTCCTTTGCTTTTTTTCATCCCTATATCTGTTCATTACTTCCCTCCACCTCTCTCTCAACTTTTTAGTGGAGATCTAATGTTGTTTGCTTTGTATGCTTTGATTTTGATTATTATTTTTTTTGTTCATTACATTGTGTTTTGGTTTTTAATTCACACACCACCACCCCCCTGCAAAATGTGCTTTTGCTCTGTGGCTTATCAAGCAAATGGTTTTCTTTTTTCCTCCTCTGTGTACAGAGATTACAGTATTTTTTCAATTTGGGATATTTCTAAATGGAAAACAGACTTTAAAATGTACTCTACTGGTACATGATGACATTATTGAAGCATTCCTGTCCCAGCATGGTGTGGTGTTTCTTTATTAGTCCTCTTGGCATGTTGGACTCTGCTGACCTGTTGCTGCATTTTTTTTTTATTTTTTTTTTTGAACTCTTTACTGCACCTTTTTTATTTCCTTCCTTATGTCACTTTTTCTTTCCATGCAGATAATTTTCTTTTCTTCACTTCTTCAAAGACATCTTCATCGGGTTGGATAAAACATCTTTCCAAGCTTTGGATGTTTCATGGGTTCATTGTCCTGTCTTCTAGCTTAGTTCACTCTCTTCTTCCAGCACCTGTCTCGGAACATGCTCTATTTTTCTCTCTGCTGTACAGAAACTCTACATCTCAATGTAAAATAAACATCCCAGCTGTATCCCTTTTGCTATTCCCTTGCCTTTTATTTATTTAAATAACTCTTTCAGTTTATTAATAAAAGTTGCTGGATTTGCTGTTAGGGATGTAAAAAATTTTTGTGTTTCCATTTTTGTTCTGCAGACACTTTTGCCTAAATATTGACAATGCAAAGCCAGTGGTAGCAGTCTATGGGATGAGCATACTACTTTTTTGGTGTTTTGAGGTCAGAACTAACCAGTTGTGATCTTTAGTCTTTTTCAAAATCTGATGCGGATAAAACAACAAATAGATGTAATGGGAACTTTTTCAATTGTTGTTGTTAGGCCAAAATCTGCTTCCTTGGGGTCACTTGGTCGTGGGAGCACAGCTGAGAGTGCAGTCCAGTCCTTTGTACCAGATATTTCACTTTAAAGTCTGAAATTTTCTCCTAGCTTGATGCTTAAGACTTCCTGTCTTTATATAAATGTGTTTGTTAATTTAAAATATTGAGATAGATTTAAAGGGGCAATATAAAATACTTTAAAATCTTGTTTTCACCCAGAAGTAGTCCTTTAAATGTCTTGCAAAAACGTTTTCCCCTCTTTCACACCTTGATTGCTCAGCAAAGATATTGCTTGCTAACTCTTTTTTTTTTTTTTTTTTTTTCTTAAACGATATACTTCTCTTGGGTGGCATGACAGGATTGGCTGCAGGGAGATTTCAGTAGCTTTCCACTCTTGTGCCTAACTCAGATTTGTGAGTTTGAATTGCGGACTCATGAGAAATGTTTCAGAACTGGACTAGGAAAACTGTCATCATTACACTAATAATGAAATGGTTGTGCTGCAAAGTGGAAGGTACAGGTTTCAGGTTTAAAAGACTGAATGTTGGTTTTTAGCTGATTTGGCAGTGCCCAATTAAGAACGAAGCATTGAATATCGACATCTTGCTTTTTTTGTACTGTTATTTGCAACTAGAGAGTTCATTGTGTTATTTTAACTTCAATTTCTTCACAATGAAAGAATTACTTTCCAGTTCACATTATAGTGAATTAAACTGGATTGATTTCTGATTATGCCTGTCAGTGTATATATTGCCACGGTTCCTAAGTCACCACAGCTAAATAAACTCATTGTAGTGTAGCTGAGCTTTAGTTTTTAGCTTGTAGAATAATGTAAATGTGTAAATTCTTGTTCAGCTTCAAAAGAAGTTGAACTTCAACGTTAAGCAGAGCAGTCTGGGCTAGACTTCCTCCCCTGCCCAAAACCTGTTTACAAATAGGGCTTGCAAATGGATGCATCGTCTTCTTCCCTGCAATTTGTCTACTGCCAGTTTTTTATCCCGTGACTCATGCCCTAATGTCACAGGTTGTGGGGAGAAGCCCAGGTACAGGATATGTGTCAGCAGACACGTGTAGTCCAGATAATAAAGTTCAATAACTCACTACTCATCAATTGAGATACAGTAAGTGGGTTTGTACACTCCGTGTACTGCAACTGAAAAGTACAATGGTTAGTGTGAAGGTTAACCAAATATGGGATGACTATTTGCAAAATGACTGGCTCTAATGCTGCTAACGTTGCAAATGGAAGAGTTCTGGGGAATGTGATCAGCTGTCACTTGTCAGCTGAGCCAGAGTAATTTTTGCTACAGCAACTCCAACCCCTTAATCTATTTTGTGTTTTGGTTTATTGTGTGAGCAGCGTTGTTCTTCCCCTCAATTTTTTGTAATACTGTTGTTTCTTAGGAGAAGTAAAACAGCAAAATCCAGTGTAGGAACTTGATAATTTTTAACGCAGTGTGCTTGACGATCAATATTTAAATCCTTCCTTTTCTTCCAAATGTAATCAACTCTCTGCAGTGTAGGATGATGTATTACTGGACGGATACTGGAAATGGGCAATGCAATATACATGAGGCTTGTTGACAAGAGTGTGGGCCTGTCTCTGCCTTGTTTACCTGGGGGCTCTGCTCTGCTGTGCCCAGCCTTGCTGGGTCTGCACTGGAGCTTCAACTCCCTGAAGGTGGCTGCCTGCAGTGCCAGCCCTGGGTTCTGCCTCTGTGGTAAATCGCAACCCAGACAGGCTGCCCATGGGTAATCGAGTGCTACTGTACACTCAGGAAATTCTTCCTGTGCCTTACGTGGGGTTTTAGTCTCATTTTGGATGTTGAGAAGTACCATGAATCTCTGCCACAATTAAAGAGTTTTTTGTGTTGAAGGTAAGCATCAAGTTCTTAGTTCAAATCATGTTGTCATGTCATGCTTGAATAACAACTAAATACAAAGTGAAGCAGACAAAAAAAGAAGAATTGAAATTTCAGTTACTCTGAGTTTCACTGTTTTTTCTGTGTATATGTGACATTATCCTGAGAAGAGAGGCAAGACCCGTTTGTTACTGGTGCAGGATCAAAGCTCGGAAACATGCCCTGGCTTTATTGAGCTGGCTGGTGGAGTTTGGGCTGGGGAGGAAGCTGTGAGGAGCCACTCACTGCACAACTATGTCGTGGAGCCCAGCTCACTGCACAGCTTTGCCATTGCTGTGTCCAGAGCCTGCAGGGAAAGAGGATTTCTGTGGAAGCAGTTAGGAAGCTTGTGGAAAAGAGTCAGAAAAGAGTCATTTCCTGTAGGGAAGTACCTGGGATCAAGAGGTCAGGAGTGCAGTTTGAATCTCGACTATTGAGAAGAATATGGACAATTTGAGAAAACAAGACAGTCAGAAACCATCATGGAATGTTCTTTCACTCTGCAGAACTCTCTCTAAGTGCACTGTCATAACGTAGCTGTGACTGTTCTCTTTGACTGTGGACCATCCTCTCTGTTTGCTGCGTTTGAACAACACAGGTTTTCATGCTTCCATTTCATTTTCACCAAATGTTTGGGTTTGTTTCCTTAGGAAGTACAACTGGACAATTTAAAGTGCCAAAGTATGTTGATACTGGTAACAGAAGTCTGTTTTTCTTATCAAAAATACTATTTCAGCTATCGGGTTCCACAGGAAAGGAGCATGGGCTGAGTCAGACCTGGTGGTAGTTGGTTGGCAGGATCTCTCTTGCCATTAGGTACCCTGGTTGTGATACAGTTGCCTCCACTGGCAGATGAGGTTCCACCTCATTTTAAATAGTTTACAGGGAAAAATGGCACTCACAAAACAAATGTTCCACATGCTGTACATGAAGATTAAAGTAAGACTTGGTGGTTCTAGGAATACAGCTGCAGTTCTTCCATTTCTGTTCCCGTTTCCTGTCTCGCAGCTCTTCCCCACAACAGGAGCCTTAGCTCTTCCTAGATTATTATAGCTGTTCTTGGAGTAGATACTTAATTACTAGAGTTCTAGAAACAAAGGTAAAGTGTTTTTTTCTCTATGTTACTGAACTGTCTGTGGTGTGACCAGTTTCTTTATTAACTCTTACTTAACTGTTTTCTCTGTCTAATCTGTCTTCATTCTACCTTTTTTTTCCCCTTCTAACCTGCTTGCTGCCTGTACAGACCAACTCTACCAGCAACTTGAGCAAAACAGTCGCCTAACTAATGAACTAAAGCTGGCATTGAATGAGGATTGAGCTTTAGTGTGACTATATTGTTAACCTGTTTGAAAAACGCTTCTTCCAAATTTCCTTAAGAATGAATCAGTAAATGTAGAAATAAGCAAGAAACCTAGAAATTGATTTTTTTTTCAGGCTGTTGATTCTATGGCAAATTAATGGATTGAATTCTCGGTGTCTGTTGGAAAAATATGAAAACGCTTCTTCTGGATGAGGCTTTTCATTATCTGTATGCACACTTACTTTGGAGGAGCAGTAAGCTCTGTCTGTGCAGTAGCTCTTTTCCACTTTGGTAAACAGCTGCAGCATTTAGCAACAAGTATCCAAAACATAACAGCCTGCCTTGTAGAGAGACACTCAGTTTACCTGACAACATGAATTGGCCCTAAGATTTTTTGCTAAAACATGGACAAGAGAAAAACGTTCACAAGGATTCGCATTTCTGTATTTCAAAACCAACATGAAAGATATTTATAGCTGTTTTGTTGTCTGGAAACTCTAATGCAATAATTTTGCATTACTATGAATTGGACTTGTATTTGACTTTCAAAAAAAAATTAAAATACCAAAACAACTAGGAATGGGAGCTCCATCTGAAAATATCCGGTCAGTTTAAAGGTACGCTTGCATTAGCACAAAGTTACTAGTACGGGATCCTGGTAGGATGCAGCTCTAGAACATTGTGCTCAATTATTGTATTGAATAAGTGTGTTAAATGACTGTCCTATAAAAATGTGCATGCAACATAAAGCTACTAACTTCGATTTTATTTATTTTCTAGAAGAAATAAATTTCTTAAAGGGCACTTCACTGAAGATGAGATTAATTTTAAATTCATTGTTCTTTGCAAGCTCTAATTTACATGAAACTTAAAGTATGGTTCTGCAAAGACCTTAATTGTTTTCCTTACTGCCTTACTTAAAAAAAAAAAAGCAAAACTGTTCACCATCCCACATTCCCATAAGCAAACAGCTTCCAGAACATGCAATAATTGCGTCTCTGTTGGCAGCGCATTTTCTTAACAAATGCAGCTGCAAACAGTTCTAAACTTGCATTACTTGCCATTTGTTTTATTAATTTGGAATTCTGTCTAGTTGTGTTGTCTGGGGACATTGGTATTTATGAGCATGCACATTTCTTAACTTTCTAAACCCTCCAATAGAAATGATGATTGCATGCCTTCATGTTCTGAGAACAGGTGCCTCCAAAGAACTGCTATTCATGTTTTAATTTTCTAATTCCACAACAGAGAAAGTGGCGCATGCTAAAGAAGAAAACCTTAATATGCATCAGATGCTGGATCAAACTTTACTGGAGTTAAACAACACGTGAAAACCATCTTAGCAGCAACCACATTATTTGTTTTATTATTTTTTACACCTGCTTGCCGTGAAACCCCATAAACACGTCTTTATTTTAGTTTCACCACAGTCACAAGAACATCTGCTAAATTATCAGGCAGGGGTCAGGGAAACACCAAAATGGGCAAGCCATATGCAGGTTAAGCTATATTACATTATGGTTTAAATGTGCCATTTCCCAACAAAAAATGTTACCTACACTTTGTATAGAGTTCAGCAATTCAGTATGCTTGGTCTTTTGAAGAATCCTGGCTGTGGCAGAAAGTGTCCCACCTCAAGTGCCAACTCTAATTTTTTTTAAAAAAAAAGAACAATTCATGTTCAAGAGAGATCAGGTGGAAATGGTGCTATTCTGAACAAAATGTTCTGCTGAAGTCTTTTGTTTGATATCAGACAAGTTAGGAGTTATCCAGCACAGTAATTTATTTTTATCAGATTTTTATCGATCTGTAAAGATTTTGACTTTCTGTCTAATTGAATAAAGCAAAGGTATGTAAGCAACAGAGAGAAGCGAAGGCTTCTAAAGGTTTTAAATTGTCTTATTGCAACTCAATACAAAAGTGTAGGTCAGCATTTCACCTTGAGTATTCATTCAATTGTATTTTTCATGTTGAAATGAAAGATTCAATAAATTCAGGAGAAAACCTAAATTTGGAAGAGATTGCTTTAAAATGTATTTTATTGGTGTGGATTTTGGGGAGGGGGAGGAATTTATAAACGGACATTCGCCTCACTTTTTTTCACACTTTCTTTGAGCAGTTTTAAAAGTATACCTGTATGTAAACATTGTATAATGATATGGAATAAAATGCACATTTTAGGACATTTTTTAAATTTTGTTCTCCTGTGATTTATATTTCATCAAGTTAACTTTCTGTGTATAGTTGTGTAAAATATACACGTGTGCAGTGTCTCTCATTGAGATCCACTTAACACTTTGGCTTTCAATCTCTTCTGCGCTCTTAAGCTCATGTGTGAAAATGCAGTGGTTTGGACTGTTGTGGATCCACAGCTGCTAAGAAGGGCCCTCCTCCGGGGGCCACATTGCAGGAACCTGTCCCCATCACCTGATTGTATTCCCAGATGGATGCAGGATGCAACTGGCCCCTAAGGGCTGATAGAGCTTCCCAAAGTTATTCATTGTCAACCCAAACTGTTTTGAGTAAGGTCATTGCAGAGCCCACACAGAGTTCTGTAGGAAATGAGGCTATGCTTTTGGAAACGCTACTATGTATTTGTATATCTCACCTGTTAATATGTGTTAATTTACTTCAATACAATGGTAAACCTTTTAAAAAGGGTGTGTCAAGTTCATGAGAACCTTTCACCCAGCTTTTCACTACTGGTTGCTAATTTCTACATGTGTAAGTATCTTTATTTGAATTACAAGGTCTGTCAATGAGCAACTTCATATCAAATCATTCATATTCCTTCTTTTTCTGTAGTATATTGCTGAAAGTTGATGCTGTCCATCCTTCTAGCAGGAAGGAGCTCAGTAAAGACAGGTATAGACAACCTGCCAGATCATCAAAGAGTCTCCCTTAGTGGACACTTAGCAAGCAACTGAAAGCAAGTGACTTTCCCAGCAGCTAGCATAGTGATGAAAGGGTAAAGTAACAAACGCTCATTTTAGGATAAATGGGCGTCAGAGAGGGAAAGATGTACTGGTGAGAGTCCCTGGCTTTTATTGGTTGTGTTATAATGGGGAGAATTTAGCAACATTACAAGCTTTTGCATAATTCATTGGCTGTTACCAAGTCATCCTGAATAGAAAGGATGAGATTCCTGGTTTAGTGCTTCCCTTTAAGTGTTTTTGGGAAGCAAAATACACGTTGAAAGGCACCTACAGTGCCTTAAGCTCGTACTGGAAGCCGGCAACCTGAAGCTCAAAAAAATAGTTGTGCACAGGTAAGTTCTCCTAATCTCTCCTTCCATAGCGCAAGGGTGGAATGTCAGGTAATTGGGCTCTAAGAGTTCAAGCCTCCACGCTCTCATGGCTTTGAGTGGTGCTGCTGGAGTCTGTAGGGCTGCTTCCAGTAGGAAATGCTGTGCTGGGGCATAGCTATTAGGGTAGGGCCCAAAGCCACCCGGAGAGTCAAGGGCCGTGCTGGGAGCCCAACAGAAGAGTTCCTGGCACACCTGAGGGTGCTGCCTGCTCTGCTGGATTGCTTTTATGGTCCCTTAGTCTGTGTCTGAGTGAATTCAGACCCTTTGCAGCTTAAAAATGCTTGCATTCCAGGAGACCACAAGCTGCTTGGTGGTTTGATGAATCTGAATTCACCTCTTACTATGCATAAAGGAGAGAGGGAGCTGTGGTTTTAGTGTCTCTGAGGTCATGTCACCGTTAATAGGGCAAGAACGTGCAAGCAAGGGGATATGAATGAATCTGAAAAAAATCTGCAGCATAGAATTCCGTGAAGTGCACTATTGCAGATGAATCCATAAAGTGTCATTTTAGGTAAATAAAAGCTTTCTGGTTCCAAGGAGAGGTGAAGGAAGCAGTGAATATAATGATAAATCAAGCAGCTTTGTTTTTTCTGACCTTTTTTTTCATACCGAGTGGCTTTTTTTTTCTGACTAGCAACAGACACTTAATTAGGCAGATGGGTGCATTTGCCCTAGCAGAAAAATCTGTTTCTACCATATATCATAAGTCACTACCCATTATGGATTCTTTGAATGCAATTTCTCATCAGACAAAACTCAGTGAAGCTAGAAAGTATTGGCTTGTAAAAATAAATAAATTGGGTTCTTGATTTAAGCCCATTCCAAACAAATGGGAATTTTTCCCTCTTGCAGCTACTTTTCCCAAAATGTTAAAACAATCCAGACATTTCTTAAATCACAGAACTCTGCATCATTCAGCATTCCTTAAGATGTTTGTCGTTGTTTGGAGAGCTACTCACACTTTTCTTCAATGCAAAAACACATACGGCAGTTTGAAATATAGCATTATTGTGCAGCCATGCTGTGTAATTGTCTTGGGTGGTTTGTGAGCCGTCCTCTCTCGATGAAACAAGTAGTTCATTTAGCACGAGAACTGGCAAAACCTGCCTTCTTTGCAGGTTCATGTCTTGTGGTTGGTTGTAAACTTGCATTATTTTTTTTTACAGATACCAAGATGTTTGTGTTGTCTCTTACTCCCCTCGTGGGATTTCTCTGATGTCTAATAACATGCAAGGTGCACTGCAGGCTGTGCCTTTCCTTCCAGCAGGATGCTCGCAGGTGTGCTCTTTCTTCATGGTTCCTTACATTCACAAAACTTGCAGAAATGTAATTTTCTTTAGAAAATTACATGTTAAAAACTAGCCAATCAGTTCAAGAGCTGTTGAATGGCATGAGAGACCGAGAAGAATGATATATATGGTCTCTTTGCTTGAAAAGTGAGGCAGTAGCCTGCACCTATTCAGAGAGCACCACCTCTCAGAGCTCTAGAACCTGAGTGAGGAAACTAAATCTGTAAGGCATCATGACATTAGCCAATTTCTGCTGTCATTGATGCTACTCAGAGTCTGGGTTAAGTAGACAAACTTCACTATACGCTTAATATCCTAAGAATATGTAGTACTGGGCTGTCTGTGACTGCGGTAATGTGTGTTAGCAGCAGCAAAAGCAGAAAGAAGCACCAGTGAACCATTAGGTGGGAATTGCAGCAAAAAGGTCAAAGCAATAGAGAAGACAAAGATGGTTTTGATCTTCATGGAGCTGTTTAGAGAATGCACACAGGAATAGTTCCTTTTGATAGAGGGAAGCTGTGTAACTTTTCTTCAGTGTGTGTTGTGTTCTTTCCAAGGTATGGAAAATCTGTACAAGTTTGCATAATCATCTTGGCTTCGGTTGAGAGCCGATCTAGTTTTCTGTAAGTCATAGCCTTGCCAATTTGTAAGCTGTTGCTGAGAATTATATAAATGACAGCAGCTTAGTGAGCAATCTAGATATCCCGGTTGGTTAATTTATATGAGAGCAAAACCAATGAGGAACAGAAGCAAATAGGAATCTTACAGACACATAAAAACTATTCCTTCCCATTTATTTGTTGGCTCATAATGAGCTGAAGTGAGAGGACATTACACAGTATTTTGGATTTTAGTATTGTGGTCTTTAAGGGCACCTTAGCACTGGTTTCTTCCTGTCTCTGCTGGTTTGAGGGATGGCTGGATGGAGATTAAAGAGGATCTTTTCCATTTTAAAAAAAAATTGAGTCAACACCAAAAAAAGTAAAAAAAAGAAGAAATCCCGTAGAACTGGCTACAACTGACAGTACCACATAGTGCAACATACTGGCATGCATGGCTGTGGGAATATTTCTCTCCTTCATGTATAGCAAGCGTATATGGATCATGGATATAAAGGGACGATATATGTTTGGGTCCATGATAGTGCAAAGCATTTTGAATTTCTTCTATTCCAGGGCCTGGCCATGATCTGCTTCTTGGGATTATTCTTCTCATTGCTGCTGTTTTCAAATTTTGCCCTGAGATTCAAACAGGAAAGTGATCTATCTCAGCCAAAGCTCATGGCGAAGAGTGTTTATTTGGATAAAACCTGCAAAGACCTAACACCTAGTGGTAGTTGTCTGTGCTATTGAGGAAAATTATGCAGGTCTGGGGTCTCTACAGGAGAATTTGTGGAAGAGTAATGGGAAAGGGGAAACTGCAAAGCTCCAGCTTTAACTTGCTTAGGGCACGTTGGTATTGATATTAACATGGACATCTATGTGAGTTTCCAGGTCAAAATTAGAGCATTTCTTTGCAGGTCTGCCCATAGTTTGCATATTTCTCTAGACAAGAGAAATAGGGAAAATGCTTCAGAATCTTTCCTGGATTATGGCTTTCTGTAGCTAACAGGAGGAGCCTGCCAGACTTTTCTCCACTTAATCTGGATTGCTGTGCTACTTCCCTATTTGTTTGTTTACTGTATGCACGTGGACTGTAAAATAGGCTAAAGGGATGATATAATTTGTGCAGACTGTCCAGAAAACCCCTGTATCTAGGAGATGAACTAGGTGAGAAAGCCGCCAAAAGAAGAACGATAAGATAGAGTTGTGGGCGGGGACTAAAGGCCAGCCAGGAGGGTATAGATGATCTACAGAAGAATGAATTCTTCCCCTCTAAATGCTACTGTATAGTTGTGCCTTGTCCTGCTCCTGTAGCCTGTGCTTGTGTATTTGCAGCTACCATGTTCCTCTGCCACCAGAGACGGTGTCTGGCAAACTCCAAGTAGCAGCAAATTCTTTGTCACCCTTCCTCTGGGTTTAAACTACAACATTCAGGACGTTTTCCCTGTAAAAATCAAAACCAATAATTTTTCTGGGTGGTTCTTGACACATCAGCAGAATTTAAGTTAAATTTCTCTACATTAGGACTTTAGTATCACTTACCTTAACCAGGAAATCATGACACTTTAAAAAAAAAAACAACCTAAAAATCAAACCCACCATTTTTTTGCAGCTTTCCAGCATTAACATGTAGCAAATGTGTGTGTGCTTTTATTACAGTCACATGCAGCCATATCTGAGTGCAAGGCATTTCCTGGAGATTAACAGCTGGGTGGGAAGGATTGTGGATACAAGAGGCAGCCCAAGGGACCCAAACTGGTTGTTAATCTATGGGAGGCAGCCTGTGCTGAGACTTGCTGTTGTAAATTGAAATAAGCACCCGGGCTGGTATGTCTCTGTGGAGGAGAAGGAGAGGTTATTGCTGTTTTGAGCAATTAAATTATTGACTCCTCCCTCTACTTCCCCGTCAGCATGTGTGCTGTTAGCACTGGGAACACTACAGCCAGCAAAAGTACTGGTAGGAAGGGTGTACTCTGGATCCATTGCTTTTCTGAATCACTTGCTGTCAACAGTTTGCACTTCATTAAGGAAAATTGGTAACATCCAGGTTCAAATTGAGTGTAGGTTGCATAGGAGTGTGTATCATTTTAGCTGAGTGGTTTTAAATAAAGTCATTTTACCGAACCCCATATGCAACCTTGGCCATAGAGGTGTATAGGGTATATACAGCTAAGGCCTGCCTGTTTGACTAAGCCTTAGTCAAACAACAGTTCCATTAGAGCAAAGTCTCGGGGCTCTAGATTTGAGCTTGATGGAGTCGTTGCACAATGAGGAGTTCTCTCTTGCATCAAACCTGCTGGGTCCTTAGCTGCTCTGGCTTTTGGTATGTAGGTTTAAAAAGCCAACGGCCCTCCCCAGTGAGGATTGCAATGCAGTGTTTCAGTTTCCAAAGAAAAAGACTGGTGTTCAAAGGCACTGAGCAGCTCTTTCTGATCTGAGTAGGGCACCTGCATACGGTATTAAAGGTGGAAGATTGCAGAATCACTATTTAAACTACAGTAAAACGAGAGAGCTCTGAAATCTGTTTTCCCAATGCCTGTTTCGCCTTTGAAGCAGTAGTGAAGAAATTACCCTGTAGTGGGGTGTGAACAACAAAACTGAGTGTGTTGCTTTGTTTCAGTTATGGATACGTTTCTCAGACAACACGGGGATTTCTCTTGGTTTCTATTTTGTTTTCCTGTTTGAGGATTGACAAGAACACCAGCTGTCCGTATAAGAAATGCTTTTTGCTCACACCTGTTCTTTAAATTTATCAGGCACCAAGTTGAGTAGCAACTTGTTAGATTTATTTACACCACTTGGAAAAAATGTTGTCATCCGTGAAGTAGAGCACAGCTTGGTTCTCTTCTGATGCAGGCATCAGGATCTTGCTTACCTTCACACTACGAGAGTGTTTTTATTGGAGATGAAGGGAAAAGAACGCAAGCTGAGTGGCAGATACTGAGATGAGTATGCAGGTAGTAAAAGTGTTCTACTGAGAAACGTTTATCACACTGAAGTATAATTGTAAATTAATTGTGTGTATGTGTACCTGACATACGCTGCTATACACCAGAATCATAGAATGGTTAGAGTTGGAAGGGACCTTAAAGATCATCAAGTTCCAACTCCCTGCCATGGGCAGGGACACCTCCCACTAGAGCAGGTTGCTTAAAGCCCCATCTAGCCTGACCTTAAACACTTCCAGGGATGGGGCATCAACAACTTCTCGGGCACCTAAAACATGGAATTGGTTTTGGTTTGCTTCAAGGCCACAGACATAAATGATAGTATTTCCAGCTCCAGCAGTTGGTGGGTTATTTCAGGTGGCCAGAGAGACAAACTGTCCTGCATTTAGTACCTACCACAGAAGTCAGTCATTCCAGGCAGTTGTCTTCCCTTAATAGTGAAGTTTGTCAAATTTTATTAGCAGTTATGCATAGGTCTCCATGCAAAGGTACAAAAGAAGAAAGAAACACCTGCTTTAGTTTTTGCAATAATCCTGTTGCAGCACAAACCAGTGTAGATGCCATTAACTTGATTTATTTTATGTGTGCAGAAAGGGGATAGAGTAAAATCCTTTCTTACTGATCTGTGTAGCATACAGTAAGTGTGCATTCACACAGCTTTGGAAAGGCTCTTTTGAAACATGCCTCAACTTGGGAACAATTAATACGAAGTAAAGGAACTGAGGTTGTAGTATGCATGGACTTGCTCCCATAAGAATACGCAAGCCCGGTGCCAAATGCCTCCACCCAAATATCCGAGATGTTACTCATTTGATAAGAGGCCTTTTCCTGTTTTTCCCTGGCCTGTGCAGTTTCTCAAGCTGTCTGTGCTCAGTTCTCACACAGAGCATTTTTAGTGGCACAGAACACATCTGCAGAGCGAAATGAAGGTGTAATTGCAGCACAGGTAGGTGAAAGCACACTAGAAGAGGTAGATAGGCACAGCAGTGAACGTGTGGAAAACAGGCTGGCAGCCAGCATTCGCCTATAGCTGGGTGAGTCTTTGGTGGGAGCTGCAGAGAAGCATTTGCTTATGGTAACAGTTATCAGTAAAAACACATGCAGGAGCTTTAAATAATGTCGAGTGGTTTGGGGAAATTGCTACGAGAATAGATACTGAGAAGGCTTTAGAGTCTTCTATCTGGAAGAACAGAAGACGACAGTAAGTGCAAATCAGGACTGTATTCTTCACACGGGGGAATACCTGAACATTCACATAAAAAATCTGGAGATGCATTTTCCTTTCTGCTGCTGTATCTCTCAAATCAAACGTGCCTGTTGTTTTTCTTCCTGACTTGTAGACACCTGCTGTGGAGGTGGCACTTGACCCTGGCACTTCAGGATGACTGAATGCAGTTGCCTGGGCTGCTTCTCCCCTGAGTAAGTGAGTCGGTGTCAGGCAGGCGGAGTTCTGGCTGCCGCTTCTTGATGCATAGTTCTCTGGGACTTGTTTGTCTCATGGAGATTTATATTTTGGGGAGAAAGGGTGGAAGGAGAGGTAGTTATCTCACACAATTGTGAGGAGCTCTTCCTAGAGCAAGCCAGAAAGCTTCTCTAATTGTTTGCAATTTATGATTGTATCTTTGGGCATATGAGCTTCAGACTGATACCTTATGGCTAAATTACTTGACCTTTTAGGTGTTTTACGCCTTCTGTAATTTGTTACTTTGTTTTGAAGCAACATAATTCAACCTGAAAAGCTGTAATAGGAACAAAGAGCTGTCTGGTACCTGTTGCATTATGTGAGTAGTGGTTACACAAGCCATCATTTTCCATGGTATATTGTACCTCTACCCACTGAATGAGAAGAGAAGCTGGAAAGGGTAAAAAGATTATAAACGACAAAATTGCTCAGTCCTGTCTGTGCTCAGTTTTCTACCAAAGGAGATTGTTGCCTGGAGAACAACNTTTTTTTTTTTTTTTTTTTTTTGCCTCGGGTGATGGTGGTGACTTTCTTTTTTTTTCACACTGTTGTATTTCACAAATGTTCCTTCGTCATTTACTTTCAGCTGGTAACAATTATTTTTCTCCAAGTCTCAAGACATTTAAAGCAGGCCCTGAATTAAAAGTATGAGGAAATCACCACTGAGAAACTGCAGTTTGAACACTAAAGTCTTTGCAGAGAGGAAAAAGAAATGTGTGCAGCCTTGGGCTGGTCTGCAACCACAGCATGGTCTTTCCAGCATTCCTTTCCCTGACATGCAAGGTATTTCCCAAACTCCCACCCTGTTGTTTCTAGGGACTGTGTCAGGCTGCATGCAACTTGTAAAACTAAACAGTAATAATGTGGCTCTGTAAAACTCTCTCACATTCTATTTTATAGAAAGTAAATAATTACCAGGTGACACATCCAGAGTACACAGGAAAATGGAGTAAATCAAGGAGAGTTATGTTCCTTTTATAGTGTGTGTGTTTGGGGGTGGAGGGGCTAGATAAGAAGTCACCAGCCTGTGGTGCTGCACAAGTTCCCACATACAAGCTGCTGCTTGGAGGGCAGGGCCAGCCCTGCTGGGCTCCAGGCTGAGCTTGAGGAGCACCACTGCTGACCTGGCTGTTCACCGTGGGATGGGGACATAGACATGGCACGACTGTGCTGCTGGTGTGACCACGAGAGGATAAGTGTTCCCATGCAGCAGAGAAAAAGCATGACAGGTTTAACTAAACTCCTCAGAAACTTAAGATTAACAAATACCTGAATCATAGTGCAAGCAGAGCTGATGATAAACATGTTCTCGCTGTCTAAAGACCTACTGGTTTTAATGCTACTTTTTTCTCCTGGTCCAGACATCTTGCACATTTAAAGATTCGTTCCTGATTAATGTTTCTCAGCTAAGTTGTTGGAGGATTCACCCACCTGTGACCCTAGTTTAGAAAAAAAATAAAAAACAACTCAGGGAAGACTGTAATCTTAAAATAAAACTGTGAGTATTCACCTATTTATGTACCTTTTTGGGAATGGATGCCTGGCTTTTGGCTGGGTGTAACTGTCCTAGCATAGAAGGTTTCTGCTGCGCATTGCAAGCTTTAGCGCTGTTACTGGAATTGTACACGGACCATAATCGTGCAGATGTTACCTTATTTGATAAGCAAATAATAATGATACTCTGAGAACTGCTATACTGAGCAAGACCAAACAAAAACATGTACGTGGGTGAGGAATCTGTAATAACAACTCTGTTCAGTTTGTCTGTGACAGGCAAGAGATCCCACTGCAGTGGAACCACCCCTTTTGCTAATGAGTGGTTAAACTGATAATAAGGTTTCTTACTGCCATCTACTGTACACAACTTTTAAATGGTATTTAATAGGATGGTTTCAGAACTGACCAGCCCTTTATTAGGAGAATACCAATATGCCTCACTTATTTCCTATCATTCAAACCTTGGATGTTGTTTGTTAAAAACATTACCCAGCTTTTCAGTTTCAATGGAAATGTTAAAATTTAGGAGCATGTTGATGTAGAATTTTGCCATGTCAGTGAGCTCAAAAAGTAAATGAGATCATCATAACAAAAAACTAGATCAAAGTCCAGGCCTACAAGCAGGAACAGCCATAACAACATCTGTTCAATGTTGCTGAGACATCAGGATCCACAAAAGCACGTGCGGGAGTGGAAGAGAACTGACAGAAGTGATGAAGTTGTTTTCAAAATGCCTGTAGATCTAGTCTTTTTTTAGAGTCGTGTTTTAGGAAATACTGATGAAGCCTCACTGTTTGCAAATACCTGATGTTTCCACGTACTGCTGACCACCAGAATGAGCATTTTACACCATTTGATGGTGGTGAACAGTGTGAAAGCTACTGCCCACTTTGTTGTTGTTCCCCAGCTCACACAGTAACAGTGTTGTGAAAAAGCCAGTGAACAAAATAGTGTACGATTACAAGAGCAAGATGACTGGGAAGATACATAACCACTTCAAGGTCTCACATCATTCAGCCTTTGGTGTTTGTCTTGCCCAGAAGCTATAAATCTTTAAAGGATTCATGATAGTGAGACTGAAGAATTGGCCTGTGCTGAGGGGAATGAGCACAGCCCTGCTCTGCTGAGAGACCCATTGTGTTGTGCTGTTCTTTATCATCAGAATAAAAATAAGGCGTATCTCTTCACACAGGCTTTTCAAATTGAGTAAGTACAACTTGGCAAGGAGGCAGAGCAGAGGAAAAGTCAGCTGGTTTAGTGCTAAACTGTGTGGAGGTTTTCCACCGTGCCAGAGGGGTATCCAGATGGAGTTGTCTGGCTGTTAGCACAAGGAAGATGGATTACAGCTGAGAGACTGTGCCTATCCTCATGTGTGACTGTTGGATGGTGACAGAAGAAAAACATCTTTGTTAAACATTTTTGTTAAAATTAGAATTGGATTAGCCTAGTGCTTGCTGTCCTCGTTTTCTATTGCTATCAGTGGGAGTAGAAAATTCTCAAAACCTTCTAAGCTTGATATCTCAACTCAGAGTTCACAAAACCAGCAGCTTAGAGGAAGACACAACAGATAACAGCAGCCCGTGTTGTGCTACTGGATTTAACACAAAGTTCTTCATTAAGGCAATCAGAGAAATGTGGCAAAATCAGTTTCTGGCTCGGGCCCATTCACAATTGTGATGCCAAAGAGTGTTCCTACTGAGCAGGTTAGTGTTGGAATGCAGAGAATCTTGCTGCAAAACACTTTCTGAGACAGTTTAACACAGTGAAAATGAGTTACAAGAAAATAAATGCAGCATCTTGTACCAGTTGGGTATGGCATTGTACTGTGATAAGCAACAGAGTTTTATTGTGAAAATATTAATGAGAAATAAATGACTGTAGTGAAAAATGTAGCATCTGGCCTGCATTTGACTTCGCGCATGAAAGTTCTTTGGCCTGACTTACTGCCAAATCCAGCAATTTTTGAGATCATTGGACACGAAGGAGATTGAGCTCCCTGGGTTAGCACCCCAGGATTTTCTCCTAGCAGAGCATATGTGGAGTTTTCTAAAAGGACAGATTCTCCACTTTGGCTTACAGGTATGGCTCATACTTTTTTTTTTTTTTCATTTTTTAAGCTATTGTATTCTCTGTCGACATTTCTAACGTTTATGGAGTGGCCATTATTAAAAGTTGTTAGATGTTGTTCAGGAATCCTTCATCATCTATACATCAGATTTTAAGTCATTGTGTAAATATCCCAGAAAATCTCCCGAGGAATAAACTGCAAACCCCTACCCAATCCATCAGATAGGGCTAAAGTCCTTAGAACAGTCCAGTCGAAGGCACTCCCTCGAGAGGACTGACTTTGAAGAGTTAAAGGCTACTGTGAACATTTCTCAACTGTTTGGATGCCAGTGTTGTCTCTAGAATTTTCTACTCATCTTGGACCATGGTGTGCTTAGTTCATATAAACTAGTCCCTCCCTGTCCTCCCCTCCTGCATTTGGACTATTGGACTAAGTAGTCTGAAATAAAAAAAAAAAAAAAAAGAGCAATAAGAATGCTAAAGAAAGACTCAAATGAACTGTTAATGAGGGGTTTTTAACCTTCTTTGAACCCAACATCATCTGCTCAAGCATCACTGCAACTAGTAATTTCACAGTGATGACATATAGGAAGGGGATGACCTTCACACGTATTTTGATGCTCTGGTTAGACACATGGACTAACAATTCAGCTGATGACTTTGGTTCTGGGTTTGCCTTTGCATTAGGTGTCGGGAGGGGCCCGGGAAGACATGCGGCCGACTCAATATGAGTGATAAAGCAAGCTCCGGCGTTTATTCGGATAGCTCAGATATTTATACACTTATTGTAAATTATGCCTACTTGTCACACACTAATTGGCTAGGCTTCTAAAGATTACATGTTCATACACCTCCTACTTGCAGTTTCTGCTTCAAGGTTCTCCAACATTCCAGAAGGACACTCTCCCTCTCTCCTTGTTTATCATTCTCGCAGGGCCTGTGTGACCTTGGCTCTTCTTCCTTGTCAGCGTAACTTGCAGTTCTCACTGAGGCCTACTGTGGCTAAAATCCTACTTATGCTAAACACTTAGGCTAACAAGAGAATTGCTTGTACAATGCTTCCATGGATCCAGGGCCCTGCTCCCGCAGCCATTCTGCAACAATTAGGCACATTTAATCTCTTTAATTGCCCTAAAAGGCTGCTGTGAGGATCCCAAATCTGCAGCCTTACCCCCTTGGCAAAGCTCACAAGATCCCTGGTTTTTGGACACATCCATGGATGGGACTTGGATCTAGCTGACATGCTGCCTACCTGTCAGTCTGAGTCTGCACTGAAAATCCTTCTTTTCTTCTGCCCTCTTGAGTAGTATTATCACTGTTTCATCACTCTTCAGTCTATCGCTTGCTTCTCAGTCAATGTTCAAATCATTAGAGAGAGCTATTAAAATTTTGTTGGACACCAAATACGTGGAAGGTTTGGAGAGAGTTTAAAAGCATTAATTGAAGGGGTGGAAGGGACCTCTGGAGATCATCTAGTCCAACCCCCTACCAGAGCAGGTCCACCCAGAGCAGGTCCGACAGGAACTTGTCCAGATGGGGTTTGAATGTCTCCAGAGAAGGAGACTCCACCATCTCTCTGGGCAGTCTCTTCCAGGGCTCTGCCACCCTCAAAGTGAAGAAGTTCTTCCTCATGTTTAGATGGGACTTCTTATGCTCAAGTTTGTGCCCATTTCCTCTTGTCCTCTCACTGGGCACCACTGAAAAAAAAGACTGGCCCCATTGTCCTGACACCCACCCTTGAATTATTTGTAGGTGTTCATCAGATCCCCCCTCAGCCTTCTCCAGACTGAAAAGACCCAAGTCCTTCAGCCTTTCCTCATAAGACAGATTCTCTAATCCCCTAATCATCTTCATAACCCTTTGTTGAATCCTCTCCAGCAAGTTCCCTGTTCCTCTTGAACTGGAGAGCCCAGAACTGGACACTACCCCAGGTGGGGTCTCACCAGGGCAGAGTAGAGGGAGAGGATGACCTCCCTTCGCCTGCTGGTCACATTCTTTCCTCATGCACCCCAGGATGCCATCAGCCTTCTTGGCCACAAGGGCATGTTGGTGGTTTGTGGGCATCCTGCATCAGTTTGGGGTAGGTAACATGACAGATTGAACACCAAGAGGTATTTGATGCTACCTGAAGGGTTGTTGTGGTGTTAAAAGGCTCAACCTTTCCTTGTAAGAGGAAAGTAGTGTCCCATTCCTCACACTCCCAGACCTACAGGGAGTGTGTACAGCCTGCTCCATGCTTCAGCTCCACTTCTAAGGGGTGAGGTACCACCGTCCTCGAAGGTGAACAGGAAAAATAAATACATTTAGGGTGCTCTGATCCCACCTTAGTAGGTTGGCCAAATACTTCATATCCTGCTCCCATGCTTCCTGCTGGTTTCAGCATGTGTTTCCCAACGTGGTGAGGTGCAATCAGCTGAATTAATGTGAGTATTGTGCATAGGAGCTCACAGAGATAGGAATTAACCCCAGGTTCCCATTAACCTCTCCCGTTAACCACCACTTGGGTGGCTCTTTGAACATGCACAACGCTATAAAAATGCTAACGGGGGATGAATCAGAAGTTCCTGCCCAACAAAGGGCCACTGTGCCTGAAACGGGGAGCCCAGGACAAGGAATTGTGAAATATGGAGCTGCCTGGGTTTATTAATATATGATCATTCTGTTACTGTGGTGAAGATAGAGGGAACATCACCCAGTCAGACAAAATGGATCCTGCAGGGATTGTAAGAAGCACGGTAGCTGGTGGTTCCCAGGGGGAACAGGTAGATTTTGGGGAAGTGGGAGAATTTTCCTCCGATCTGTGAGGGACAATTTTATATATTATAACATGCCAAGGTGGACCAAAACCAGGCAAATATTCCCAGGAACCCCATGCATGTATCAACTCCTCAGGTTTCTGGCATTTACAGCATGAACTGCTATGAAGTAGTCAAATCTGTTGTGCCATAAATTGTTAGTTTATGTGTATTTTAATTGCAAATCAATGCTATAATTAGCACGTGCGTTTCTTGGGCTGAGGCAAGGCAGTGTGCTTTAACAGGGAGCGTTATTAATGGACTGTAAAAGGCAATGGTGAATTGGATTATAATGTTCTTGTTTTGCAAGCTGTATGGTGAATAAATAAATTTGTTCTGGCAGCAAAATTAACTGAAATAAATGCTTTTAGCTCCATCCACCAAGAAGAGAGGGTTGCTGTAAATGAACTTATTCTCAGCTTTGAGTTAGAAAACCTGATTACCAGGCCATTATTTCTGGCAATTAGGTATTGGAGCAGCATCAGAGAATGAAGAGATTTTCTTTGAAATATTTAACGAGTAATGTAGTAATCATAGACTCATTTGCTGGAAATATGCAATGAGATTTTTTTTGTGTGTCCGCTTAGGGTTTGCTGTGCAATGAAAACCTGTGTTTACTGCTAAATTCCAGACTTTTCCTAGAACCCCATGGCTCTTCATGAGGCTTGTCTCATGCCCAGCTGACATTCCTTGGCTCTTTTTTCACTTTCAGGTAGTTTTAGGTTCTTTTGTACCAACAGCAATTGTGAAGGACTTTGACAGGAGGGAGAGAGTGTCGCCCTGTTCACACTCCATGGCTGATTTGCACATACCTATACCTGTGATTTCAACCAAAACCCCCAAAATGCCCTTCTTCAAGGTTAGAAAAGCTGAATCTGACAGATACTGAGGTTTTACTCACTGGTGTTAAGCCAAAGCACTTTGTAAAGGGTGTAACTGCTGTAACTGACCACAGAAAACTCAGTTCTTCGTGAGGATGGTCTAGTTTACAAAGGTACGGTATTGAGCACAGGTTGTCACGTGGAGGACTCAGTGAAGTCTGTATGAAATTAACCACGCTACAAATACTCACAGATGCAAAAAACAACCCTACCAATTCCATTTTAAACAAGTATTTCGGGAAACCGGTGGCACGTTACTGCTCATTAGTCCATTTGTTCAAAAGGGAGGCTGAAAACAATTCAATACAGGCAAAAACGGTGAACCAGATCCCCAACCCCAGGCAGCTCCAACCCCAAAAGCCCTGTCAGGTGGCAGCGTAAGTACAACCCTTCACCTTCTCTTTAGTGAAAAAAAACACAAGAGGGAGCAGTTTGACAGGAATAATCCTTATTCAGTACTGATGCTCACAGCTGAGAGCAAAAATTTGTTAGATGTTTTGCAGAGGGGGGGGGGGAAAAACATACCAGAAACTATTTAATATCTTCCGTTTTGGCTATTGTTTTATTTCCTGTTGTTTTCTTACAATCATTATGCTTAAATATAAAAATTCCTGGCCAACGTTAGTTTTACAAGTGATCCCATCTGCACTGATAAACGCAGATGTTCATGAAATTTGGCTTCTGAAAACAAACTGGTAAGACTCTCTACAGGTCGCTCTGCCTGATGTACAGAAAAATCCTCCTTCCCAACTTGTGCGAATATTACCACCTCAGTCTGACAGGAAACAGTTAACACGCGAGTGTTTCCCTGCTTAGGTTTCATTAATTTTAAATAACCTTTTTTCCACGGACCCTTAACAATTGATTCATGCTTAAGCGGCACCACTGTGATCATTTTCAGCTCCTCATGAATCACAGGAACACAGAAATGAGAATAAATGGAAAGATGCCACGAGGATAATACATTGGAGGCAGAATTGGAAAGCTCCAGGCACCTTTACTTCCAGAGCTCTGGAAGAGACACAGTGCATTGCAGATTGGCTATTATTAAGGCACGTGGTGGAAGTAAGTTTATCATCTCAGGTGATTCATCTCCTCGAGTCAAACATCCTGTGCCAGTAGTAGACGAAGGTTGGTGATTTGCTGGCCCCTATCACAATTAGCAGCAGTAGGTACAGCAGCATCATTAGGGCAAAACGGTGCGTGTAAAACCAGGAAGATTGCCTGGAAGGCCTGAAAAGGGAAAAGGGCATGAATTCTCTCTGAGATGCATGAATACACTGGCAAAGAACATCTTGGGGTTTGTTTACTCCAAACGGTTAAGCTGATGTGATACAATAGGAAAGCTGTTTCACAACCTCTCTAAATAACATAAACCCAATTTCCCCATCCCTTTTCCCTAAATCCTGTGCACAATCCTGTCCTTCCTCCCCAAGCTCACGCCTTTCTCCGTGGTCTGGAGCAGTAACTGCCTGGCCTGTACCCACATGTTGCTGAGCTGAGTGAATGCTGTCACTTAGGACAGATAAGGGCAGAGTTAAAACCACCCTAGTTCTAAGAGCTGCACTCATCAGAGGTTTCACTCCTTGTTTCCTGCCACAAAGAGATTATTAGAGCTCTCAAAGACACTAAGCGCTTAGAGGTGTGGTGAAAAAGCAAATGTAGCTGAGCCTGGGAATGTCAAAGAGTCAGACAGGAAAAGGGGCTAGAACTAAATTCTGACAGCACAGCACATCTTGCCTGTTTTCTGTTGTTTTCAAAAATGAGCTAAATGTTATCTGGTGGTTATAGCATGCTCACCACTCCAGACAGACGGACTCTTACCTCCTATGCTGTTTCTGTGAATATACTAGCAAGTATTTAACTCGTAAAAGCTGATTGTTTGTGACGACGAAGTATTTCTGTGGTACATCACCCCCTTCGCTGTTTTTCACTCTTGCTCTTTTCCTGTCTATTTCTTCCGAATCTGAATGGGAAGAGAAGAGAAAGAGGTCTTTGGAGGAACAGGAAAGCAGAGAAAGATGCACAACTTCAAGAGAGTGTTAAAAAGCAAATAAACAACCCGCACAAAAATGCACCCCCAAGAGTGGGAATGAGATAACCAAAGACCCAGTCTTGGAATTCCTCCGAATCTCTTAGCATCCAAGAATAGACTGAAAAGTTTGCTTGAGGCTATACCACTCCTAGTCATCCTTGGTATGGATGGCATTATGGCCCAGCCCAGGGTATTAAGGGGCATGTCTCCCACAGGGTGCTTGAGGAGCTGCTAATATTAAGAGGGAAAGAAATACAACAAGGACTGACCAAACCCCACAAGCAGGAAGCTGTCAGAAGAGGACAATCTGAGTAGAGGCTTCCTAGACATCTAATAGAGTTCATTATCAATACATTTGTGACGTTTCCATTCATCCATCACTGGTGAAGTGATCAGGCATTACGGAACATGATTTTATCGTAATACTGAAACTCAGAAAAACAAATAATGCCACCAAAATATCCTCTATCCCTAAAATATACTCTTAAGAGAAGCCTCAGCAATGAGGCTGTCGTGGATTTGTTGAGGAGTCAGTTGGAAAAGGAGTCAGCAGTTTCTGATTAAGAGTATTCACACTCCACGTACTGCACTGTTTATACAACAGCGTGTGTGCACAAAGAGAAGGCTCCAGGGAGACCTTAGAGCCCCTTCCAGTACTTGTTGGGGGCCTACAGGAAAACTGAGAAGGGACTCTCTATCAGGGAGTGGATGAGGGGTAATGTTTTTAAGCTAAAAGAGGGGAAATTTAGATTAGATATTAGGAAGAAATTCTTTCCTGTGTGGACGGTGAGACACTGGCACAGGTCACGGGAGAAGCTGTGGCTGCCCCATCCCTGGAGGTGTTCAAGGCCAGGTTGGACGGGGCTTTGAGCAACCTGGTCTGGTGGGAGGTGCCCAGGGCAGGGGGGTTGGAACTTGATGACCTTTAAGGTCTCTTCTAACTTGAACCATTCTGTGATAGTATGAGAAGTGCTAAGAGATGAACTACACCGAGTTGTTATTACTGCTATGGACTCACCTTTCTTTTTCACCTGACACTTGACATCTGGGTGGTCAATGATCTCACAAACAGCTACACAGCTGAGGATAGAGCCCAGTGCACTTCGCTGCCAGCCAAGACTATGAGGGCTGTAAAGGAGAGCCAGGCTCAGGTCACTGGTAAGGTAGGTACCTTCACCGAACAGAGACGTCTGAAATGGAGCAGAAATACATCCTAAAATCCTCTAGCGCAAACTAGAAACATACAAGTATTCTTTACTTTCAGACTGGCAGTTCTGTTTCTGAAGGTAACTTAAAAAAAATCCTTTTCTGACCTATGCTGGGCCTGGTTCATGCACTGTTTTTCTTCTGGCACAAATTCCTCGGAGTGGGGCAGCTGCCCCCTCCCATCCCTCAAATTAGCTGTCTGGCACAGCCCGTGGTGTGGACAGATTGATGCTTTTCCAGATTTGGATTTAGTGTGCCAGCCTAAGTATTTTATATCAACACAACTGCACTGCTGTTAAGAGGCATTTCGCTGATTTATTGAGGCTGCCATCATTCAAAGAGATAATCCAACCTCCACAAACAAGACAAGGCTTTACTCGCATTTAAATCCACACCTCGCTAGAAGAGAAGGAAGTACTTTTCTAGTGTGAATTACTTTCAAATATAACTGTTTTAATAATTCTGAATCAGAGGATTTGCCACTCCGGCTAAAATTATTAATCCAGTAAGTCCACTCTACCTGATAAGGCATTGCTCCTAAAGACCATGAGAGAAAAACATGGCTGAGGCTGACTGGAAGGTTAAGCAGCTGTTGTGTCAAAGCTGCTTCACAAGTGACACAAAAGGTCCTGAGTCCCAACTGCCTTTCCACTGAAATCAGAAGAGATGCAAATCCTCCAGGATGTCTCCCTTAGCCAGGCCATTTAAACGCAGCTCCATTTGCAAGCAGCAGCTAAAATTTAGATTGTTTTATGCCCGGCCTCAAGTGTAACAGACAATCTCTGTTGCCTGGGTCACTGTTCTCCTCCTCTGTGCACTGGCACTTTACAGCTGCAAACTGTCAGACAGGCCAGTATTTTCAGAGGAATTATACTTCCTTACAAAGAAGCAAAGGGTAGCTGTAATTTGTCACACTGGAGAAAAGGGTTTTGTGCTGCTTCCAGTTTCTACCCTTGGGTTGCACTAGAAAATCCAGCACAACCATCCACAAAGCCCTACACTGAAGTGAAAACAGCAGTGTAAGATCATCAGCACATTTCATACCCTTAAAGGAATTTGAGCCTATTTTTAAAAAAGTGTCACTAGCTGCAGATGACCATCAGAAGATGGTGCCAACACCAGGAGCCTCACCCTGTTCAGATGGCAATGCAGGCCGTTGTGCAGTATGGAATGGAAGTTCTCGAGGCGGCTCCCATGGAAGGCATAGATGAGGTCCCGCTCTCCCTTGGTCTCGGCAAACTTGGTATTCATCTGATTGGAGTACATGACCTCAAAGAGGTAGTCCGGAGCAGGAACAGCAGCCCCAGACATCCCAGTGAGTTCCTGGATCTTCTCGTACTTAAAAACAGGAAGGAAGACAAGTGTTAGTTGCTGGAGGCAGATTACTCACTGGAAATTTTGCTTACTACCCCTTAGTCTTTCACATTGCTTTACGTATTTTGGTTAAGCTTTTTGCATTAGAACTCAACACTGTCACAATTCAGAAGGAGTAAGTGTACAGTGAGAATTCTGACAGTGTCTTGCTAGCAAAGCTAAATCCTAATTCTTCTTTCAAGAAAAAAAAACCAAAACAACAAACTTGAATTGTGACTATGAATTAATTGATGATATCAATTGGCAGTATCACAATTCTACCATGCCACTTTGGCTACTAAGAAGATATATTCATCAGCTGATGGTGGAAGAGGAAAAAAATGTGAAAACAGAAGTTGTTTTCATCTTGCTACTAATCTCTACAGCTATTTTGATCCCTGTTATGGAAGTTCCTTAGTGGCTCTCAACCTTTCCATTTTTGGGGTAGAAGTGCAAAATTGTCTTTCTCAGTGAGAAGCAGGGCCTGGTTCCAGTACATGCAAGTTGGACTATTTGTGGTCTAGAACATGCAGATACATGCCACATTAATGGGAGTAACTGACCACAATCACAGCCTATCATCAACTAGTGACACTGATAATTATTTCTTCCCAGTGAAATTTGGAAGACTATTTCTTCCATATTACACCCTAGTAGATTGTAAAGTGAAAAGCAGCTCCCGCAAATTTTATTTAAAAAATCCTCCCTCTCCATACTGAAAAAAGTACATTCACACCGAACTGTCAAGCCCTCACAATAACCAGCTAAATTCTGCCAGGAGGAACCACAAGGTTGCCTTAAAATTCTAATGAAAACTTTCAGAATTCAAGACTTGCCTCCTGTTTCTTAGTACTTTGTATCATGAAGACCTTAGATGATAAAATCCAACTGAACAAATCCCAGGTCCTTTTCTCCGTGTTTGGAACAGACTCCAGAAGTTCTTTCAGGCTTGGCAGTGCGTTGGTGTCTGCAAGCTAACAAGACAGGCGTTTAGTACAAGCTCCTTCTTTTCATTATGATTAAACAGAGACCTCTATTGAAAACAAAACAATATTTCACCCTAATAGGTTGTAAACTGAAAAGCAGTTTTTGCTTGGAGATATAAACATTTGTACCCAGTTTGCGGGGAAAGTTTGTCACTTGTCCTAAAAGCAAATGCCAGGCATGTTATAAAATATTTATATTTACCAACAATATCTGCAAGGAGCACACGAGAATAATCAAACAAGCTCCTGAGAGAAAACAAGCCGTCACAAAGCAGCATCTGCAGCGGGATAAACACAGGGGCTGTTTATAAAAACCCTTCAAAATTAATTTGGATTAATTGTGTAGGGCAAGCTCTTATGAGTCTTTGTGTCTCACTACTGCATCTGGAAGTTCCCAAAGGTGGGTTTATCGGTCGCAATCCCAAACTGTACTTTTAAAACTTGGATTCCCTGACCGGATAAAGAGTTTATCCCGCTTTGCTCCCGCCGCCCTCACCTCCAAGGGCCTTCTCCCCGGCTTCTCCCCCAGAGCGGCCCAGCCAAGCTTGGCCGGGGCTTCTCCCCTCCAACCAGCCCTTTCGTGAGGGATTTTCCCCCCTCCGAGGGGCAGAACACCCTACTCCCGGTTCGGATACACACGACCGCCCCGGGGCCGGGGTCGCTGGCACTCACCAGCCCCTCGAAGTCCTTGCTGTCGCCGCCGGCGGCGTAGCGGCCCGGGAAGGGCCTGAGAGCCGAGTCTCGCTTGTAGCTCTGCAGCGCGGCGGCGAAGAGGCTGCACCGCAGGTNGCTGAGCCCGTTACACGGGGAGCGGTAGGAGCGAGGCCCCGGGGAATGGCGCCTTCTCCTTGGGTAGAGACCTGGAGAGGGGTGCGGAGTGGGAAAAAGGTGCTTTCTCCTCAGGTGGAGACCGAGAGGGTGCAGAGAAACGGTGTGTTCCCGTCAAGTAGAGACTGGAAGTGGGGTCCAGAGTGGGGAAATGGAGCCTTCCCCTCAGGTAGAGACCTGGAGGGGGGGGGGGGGTGGGAGAANGGAAGTGGGGTCTGGAATGGGGAAATGGCGCCTTCCCCTCAGGTAGAGATGGGAAAGGAGTATGGGGGGAAATGGTGTATTTCCCTCGGGTAAAGACGGGAGAGGAGTACAGGGGGGAATGGTGCTTTCCCCTCAGGTAGAGACCAAGAGGGTGTAGAGAAATGGTGTGTGTTCCTGTCGAGACTGGAAGTGGGGTCTGGAATGGGGAAATGGCGCCTTCCCCTCAGGTAGAGATGGGAAAGGAGTATGGGGGGAAATGGTGTATTTCCCTCGGGTAAAGACGGGAGAGGAGTACAGGGGGGAATGGTGCTTTCCCCTCAGGTAGAGACCAAGAGGGTGTAGAGAAATGGTGTGTGTTCCTGTCGAGACTGGAAGTGGGGTCTGGAATGGGGAAATGGCGCCTTCCCCTCAGGTAGAGATGGGAAAGGAGTATGGGGGGAAATGGTGTATTTCCCTCGGGTAAAGACGGGAGAGGAGTACAGGGGGGAATGGTGCTTTCCCCTCAGGTAGAGACCAAGAGGGTGTAGAGAAATGGTGTGTGTTCCTGTCGAGACTGGAAGTGGGGTCTGGAATGGGGAAATGGCGCCTTCCCCTCAGGTAGAGATGGGAAAGGAGTATGGGGGGAAATGGTGTATTTCCCTCGGGTAAAGACGGGAGAGGAGTACAGGGGGGAATGGTGCTTTCCCCTCAGGTAGAGACCAAGAGGGTGTAGAGAAATGGTGTGTGTTCCTGTCGAGACTGGAAGTGGGGTCTGGAATGGGGAAATGGCGCCTTCCCCTCAGGTAGAGATGGGAAAGGAGTATGGGGGGAAATGGTGTATTTCCCTCGGGTAAAGACGGGAGAGGAGTACAGGGGGGAATGGTGCTTTCCCCTCAGGTAGAGACCAAGAGGGTGTAGAGAAATGGTGTGTGTTCCTGTCGAGACTGGAAGTGGGGTCTGGAATGGGGAAATGGCGCCTTCCCCTCAGGTAGAGATGGGAGAGGAGTATGAGGGAAAATGGTGCCTTCTCCTCAGGTAGAGACTGAGAAGGAATACAGGGAAATGGCGCCTTCCCCTCAGGTGGAGACCGTTGTGGAGACGGGGGATATCTTACTCTGTCCTTAGCAGGAGACTGGATGGAACCATGGCCTGGGAGCAGGGACAACATGGAGGGGGAGCCCCATGGTGGGGATGGCAGCGGTGTGCTGGGATGTGAGTTGCACCTTGGCCCTGTCCCCTCCATGGCACGGGGAGGGTCTCAGACCTTCGTCCCCAACTGTGTCCTTGCTATGGCACCGCAAATGCAGAGTCCCAACGTGGGCTTTGCTTTCGTGCAAAACAGCAACGCCGATGAGCCAGAATGGCTAACCCAGGGAGATGGCTTTTTGTGCACATTTTGGTGTTATGTAGCTCTGATTTTAACAGACTGTTATGTGATAGTCCAAAGCCCATATATGTTGTTACTCCTCAGCGGTTGCCTTTATCATCCAAGCTTGTAGCCTTGAAGAATGAATCCAGGTTTGCTTGAGTCATCTCCTGTGGGCTGCTGTTGCGGAATTAAGGGAGAGGATTTTTACTTTTTAATTGAACATCTTAGCAGTGGTTTCACTGGTAAGTCACTTGTGGATAGCCATTATGGGGCTCTCATCCTACAACTGGGTCTCCAAAGACTGTCTTGCTCCTTTTCTGGGCTGTGGTTTGCAGCCTTACTCATAAGGAGCAGGAACACCATCTGTATTAAATATCGTCTAAGGACAAACTGATATCAAAGCAAACAAAATGTGAACTTCATTCCTGAGTGTAGAGCTCATACTGTTACTCACCCCCTGGAACAACTTGGGAGTAGACGGAGCTTTCATAATTTTGGGTAGAACTGAATAGATCATAGACTGTCCACAGTTACATTAAATTGAACATGATTTCACAAAGATGTATATAAGCGTGTAGAGGTAGGTTTGTAGGTTTGTAGGTTTGTTTACCATTTTATCAAAAATGCATCTTTCAATAAAAGCTGCGTGAAGGAGCCTGCGATATGAAGCTATCAATTCTAGGACAGCACAAATTCTTGCTTGGGTCTGACATGTTTAATGGCAACGTGTAGAGAAAATGATTTTAAAGGTACCTTTAGTTTAAGTTCCCCAGTTTACTAGATATCTATATGTGGTTTTATCTTTAAAACAGCCTGTGAGGTCCATGCTATATTTTCCTTCTTGACATATTGGTGATGGATTATTACTGTGCAGGTTTGGGATGAAACCTTGAAATCTAGATTTTTGTCTGCTCTTTGCAGAACCCCTCTTGCCAGTGGAGGTTTGTCAGGGTGTCACCACCAGCTCGTTTCCAGTTCCTCACCCTGTTTTGTGCAGTTGGCTTTCTCAGACCAGGTAGCAGCACGGATGGATGACTTTTAAGAAGAGCTCTGGCACCACACCAAGCTTTTTCTCAGGACTTATGTAAATTGCCTGGACTTGAAATGCAGCCAGAGAGATTCCTTTCTATATTTCTGTATCCCTGAGAGCATGTATTTGACTTTATCTGATGTGGTGCCTTATTCTGCTGTAAATATCTGATATCTCTGACAGGCTGTTAGTGACATCATTCAGTGATTCAGCTTGGGACGTGTTTATTATCTTGCATTATATTAAATTGTTCTGTGCGAGATCCCTTTGAAAATCAGTCACTGGCTGTCTAATTGGCTGATTTCATTCACTAATAAATCATTAGATGTAATAATGCTCGGCGCCTGTTACAGAACAATATTAGAAAATGGTAGAGATGTCTCCTTCAGCACCTCTGGGTGGAATTTTACATTGGTATTTTGAACTCTTGAATTGGTGTAGTTCCAGAGGGTGGTGAAATGGGAAGGGAGAGCCTAAGGAACAAGGATTTTCTTGGAACCGCATCGCTTCTGGAGATGCTGGGCCCACCCTGCCACCACTCTTCTATTCCCGTAAGAGAGTCTTTCAAAGTGAAGTGAAGGCATTTTGTGGACTTGTTCTGGAATGAAGAAATGAACCCAAAATAAATCTGAAACATCACCAGCATCGTAACAGTTAATGGAGATTCTGAGAGCATTGATCCAAAACTGATGCCTTCCTTTGGGTTTTCAAATGGATGGCGCTTCCATTACGGCGAGCTCAGCTGAGGTAGGCAGTGGCAGATATTGATGAAATAACAAGTTTGCTGTATCGATGCTAGCTGAGAGTGCTGTCTGGACAAACTCATCTAACATTGGACTAAAACCCTGTTTTATGAAGCAGCCCCTAAGCCAGAGACAAAGTCCTGGAAGCTTTTGGTGCCGGTTTTAAGGGAGTGTGTGTTGGCGATGCTGAACATCAACCTGCTGTAGACTTAGGATTGCAAAATGTGTGAGGGTAAGCCAGGATGAAGTTGTTCATTTGGAGGGGAAGCACAGTTGCCCCCTGCTCTTAGCTACGTCAGACAAGGTCTTCCAGCCTGTGCCTGATGGGACCCCCAAACCCAGAAGATCTCATCTCATCCCATCCCTGTCCCAACACTGTGTTGGCAGGGCTTTGGAGTCAGGAAATACGTAACAGCTGCTGGTTGAGCTTGTGCGTTGCTGCTTTTTAATTAAGTACTGCAAGTATGTGCCGTGGGCTGGAGGCTGAGATTCCAATGCATCTTTCCAATCCTCTTAAAAACAACCCAATGAGCAGCCTTTGAGCAATATGGCATGGACCTCAGCATCCTTTAATGACCACATCCCACCCGGCCAAGCTATCTCAGACCCTGTGCACCTCTGCTTGGAGTCCTTGTCCCCTTCCATACCTATAGGCAGCCAAGTCTGGCTGGGGGCACTTGAAAGCTCTCATTTATTTTCTTATTTTTGTTTTTTGGGAAGTGCCTTTCAAATATATTTCCAATTTTACTTTCCTAGATAGAGGAGCTACACTCGGTGGCTTGCTGTGATTCAGTGCAAAGATGGTTTTGTAAAAGATTCTGAAAGGGTTAGTGGCAGTGGTGGAGTTTGAATACTGTAGCTCTGCAGCTTCTTATGAAATTGAAGATCTGATTATTTAACATAGGCTGTAATAAAAATAGTTTCTGGTGTTGGTGGATGCATTTCAGCAGAGAAACGTGGCTTAAATGTCTTCATTTAATTCCAGTGTATTTAAAATTGATCTCATGGACCGGAAAAGAGATTTTTTTCCCCCTTAACTAGGGTCTATGAAGGAAATTAATATTGGGAAGGGAAAATAGAAATACAATACTACACTCAGTGAAACAAATGCTTATGACTGAGGGGTTCGTTACTCGCTAGCACCACTGGAAAAGCCAGCTGTGTAAGGTATGTTTTATTATAGAATTAACCTTGACCTAGGGTTCAAAGAGAAAGGTTAGTTTGAAATAAATCAGTAGTATGGTCAGGTCACTTCAAAGAGTCTAAAGCTGAGCTTGAAGATTACGTGCTGTTTATGTGTGTCCAGTTGGAATAGAACATATGGTAAAGATAATAGAAGTAAACTATTTATCTCTTCCCCCCTAGCCCCTCCTTAGGATTTAACGCCTTTTTGTCCTTTGCGTATATATGCTGCAGGGGATGTTTTTGTCCTGAGAGATTTATTGAAAACAGAAATGTGGAATAAAACCACCTTCTTAAAACATCTGGGTAAAATAGTCCTGCCTTTAGCATTTTCCAATTACTCAGACAAAAGTAAGAACTGTTTTGGAAATAGTCATATGAATGTGATGAATCATCTTTCTCTGACACTTGTCTCGGTGAATTCATATAGTCATAAGAAAATAAAACCAAAATGTGCTAAGCTCTGAAGTTTTGTAGTCCTAATCTAAAAGCAGGAGCACGTTTAATAGTTACGTGTGAGTTACGTGGATTTAAGGGCCTCCCAAATACTAAATAATTCATGCAACATCCCAGCACGTGTCCCAGCTGATGTGGGATACAATTTACCTGATGCCATTCATCATCTGTAGGAGAACTCAGATTTTTTTGAGTTTGATATGGTTAATTCAAGCCCTTTTTGATGGAGAAGGCTAGAATCTCACCTCAAATTTCCTGACTGCTTTAACCACAAGACTATCCCTTATCTTTTGGCCCACATTCCCATATTCTTTTGATCTTCGTGCAATGAGGAAGATACCAGGACTGGAAAGATGGCGACTACACCAGTCATTTGAGTCCATGCTCAGCTTTGTGTGGGTCACAACACTGGGGAAACGAAGGAAGTTTTCCAGACACATCAGAGGATACAAAGTGCCGTCAGTTAATTCCTACTGGATGGCAATTTTCCAGGGGCTTCTGGTGGCTTATGTGTATGATCAGAGAAGGTCTTTTCAGTTACCTGGGTGAAATTCAGGAACAACTGCGTGAAGGCGAGTCTAGTCTTGACTAAAAAAATAGTGTGTGACGCGAGCTGGGCTCAGAGTGTGTAGAAAGGGGGTAACAAGCTGGTGTTCATGGTCTCAGGTGCACAGCTTCTCCCCATTTGGGTTGCTGTAGTGTGTGATGTGCAAGGCCAACTCCGGAGTTTTGCAGTGGAAAAGCAGGGGTTCTTTAGCCAAAATTAAAACCAGCTGCTGGGCCGAGACACGGTCATTCGGTAATAGCTTTCCTCCACAGATTGTGTTTTTCACTAATGTGCTACACCCAGTGTGCAGAGAGTAGCACGTTTTAAGATTTATATTTCCCTGATTTTTTTCCCATTAATAGGGAAATCTGATAATTATCCCTTTCTAAACAATAGGAAGGAATGTCCTTGTTAAAAGTAAACATTAAAGCGAGCTGGGTCTATCTTAGGGTGCTGAGCCTTTGATAGATTTGCTCCTTACAGCAGTCTTTGATCTGCCACACTAGAAAATAAACTCAGTGGGAGACTGGATATGGGATATGGAGCAGTTCACCTCCGGGTCACGGGCTCCCATCCAAGCCAGGTCAGGAGCGAGCCTCCGGGTCAAGCTTTGGGGGGTGACAACGTCCCCAGTGTCTGCTCTGCACCTGCGTGGGGAGCAGAGGGAGAGTGCGGGTCCACAGGGCCACCCAGATGGTGTCACCCACCACTGAACCCCTGCGATGGAGGAGGGACCTGGTACTTCTTCCTCCATTCCTAAATGAGAGATCTGCAGCTTTTCCAAGGAGATAAATGATGAGATCCTGCACCAACCAGTGTGGGTATCCCCAGTTGTCCTGGAGGCAGCAAGGTCTCCTGGTATGACCCCTTTGTTGGCAAAAATGGGCAGCTCCATGCAACACTTTAGCCGTGCTATGGCATGAGGTGACAGAGTTTGTGATGGGCAAATTCCCTTATCTGATAAAAATGGCTTTCAGTTCACGGTGGCACAAAGCTGGAAATTCTGTCTCAACATCAGAAGAAACTTCTTTACCTTGAGGGTGGTAGAGCCCTGGAACAGGCTTCCCAGGGAGAGAATGGAGTCTCCTTCTCTGGAGAAATTCCAGACCCACCTGGACACCTTCCTGTCCAACCTGCTTAGGGTGACCCTGCTTTGGCAGATGGTGGATGAGATGATCTCCAGAGGTCCCCCCTATTCTGTGGTTCTGATTCAATCTGAGCTGAGAAAGAAATTGGGAGAGAATCAGAAGTTAAATATGAGAACTGAAAAGCTTGGGGTTTCTTGCTGTTGGGGAAGTCACTTGAGTTTCTGTCTGGTGATTCCAAAAAGGTAAGACCCAGGGATTTTATTGCACTTGAGCTGCATCAGACTGGGGAGCTGGTTCTGCTTTATCTCGTACAAGCGATAGCTGCCAAGATTTATCTTTGCAGACTGTTTTGCAGAAAGGGAAACAGAAGTAAGAAAGGTCTGGAATCTTATGTTAGCTCTGGCCAAAACCATGTTATCTGAAGTAGCTGGTTATCTGAAGTTTGGCCAAACCTTGCTCTGCATGAGATTCTCAATGCCAGAGTTGACCTGCAGGGATAAATAGCAAGACCCAGGCCATCTGCTGGGGGACTGGGCACCTCAAACATTAAGCCTTTGCTTCTGGCATTTTTGCAATTAGTTTTCACCTCATTTTTAAAACCTTGCCAGCATCTTTTATACATTTTTTTTTGTGTCATTCAAACCAGCATATGACAGATATGCATTGCGGGAAGGCCACAGAGGAAGAGCCATTGCTGTGGAGGTGAGGGCTGGCACTGAGCAGTGGGATGGGCAGCAATCCTCCCAGCAGGAGGTCGGGGAACCTGAGGATAGACATGATTTCACGTGGCAGAAGCCTGTGCAAGGGGCAGCTCCGTGCCACCAGCTCCTGGGGACAGCGTGGGCCTCGGCAGGAGGTGGCAGGGGAGGGGACCTGGAAATTAGAAAGTGAATGATACAAAGTCTGGTTTGGTAACAGAGGACTAATTTCTCTTCTAACGCTTGGGAAAACTGCGTTTTTAGAAGACTCTAGTGTCTGAATTCGGGAAAATACTCACTTTATAACCAGCTAGGCTATGTAGCATTCAAGGTCACAGTGTTTTCGAGCCTTGCCAAGTGCAGGGATGAGGTGGAGCAAGACCCAAGCACTTGACCCAAGGTGGCCAACAGGTTTATTTCATAACGTGAACATCACATTCAATATAAATTAGAAAGTTTGCTGCGTAGTGCTCTCTCCCTTGATGGTGGTGGCCCAGAGAACTCCTTGCTTCGGTGCCGGACCGTTGAGCTCTTCCCTTTCTCCCGAATTCACAGCACTCGAAGTGTCCCTCATTTTCTGTCCCTGCTGGGAGTGCACAGGTTCCTATGATAGAATGGGCTGAGTATTGTCCTTGTATATTTTATATTGGTATCAGGATCAATACTGGTTCTTTAATTATTTAGTTTTATCCTATCAAGTCTAATTATCTTTCAACTCCTGTGTTTCCTTGTTTGTCCCTTATTCCCTTTCCCAGTTGGGGAGGAGTCATTGGGTGACAGAATAATTGTCTAAACAGCAATAAATTGGTGTGGCTTTCTCAAAACCATAACACGTAGGGAAAAATAATAAAAATCATCTAAATGGAAGTTCGATGAACTGATGATGAATTGCAGAATCTCTGTGCCATTCGAGAGCATAAAGTGGAGTTTTGCTTGGAGAGGTCCAGCCTCCCCCTGTGTCTGAGCATCCCATCTGCTCTTTGAGTTTTTTTGGGGTTTTTTTTTGCACCAAAAGATGCCTCTTCAGAGTGAAAACAGCCAAAGGAGGGTTTGAGGTGTTAAGTGGAGTGCGTTGAACCTGCTTTAGCTCTCCTGGAACCGGAGAGGGGATGGTACCCTGTGCTGGATTCTGTTTGCCGGCTGATGGCAGCAGTGCATCTGTGCATGGAGGGAGCAGGCAGGCAGGGCTGGAGCAGGCAGGGACTGGGCAGGCAGCTCTGCCTGCTCACCTGCCTCTTCCCTTTGCTGCTCCCACCACCACATTTCCCGAGATACTGCAACTTGGGGTTATAAGGTGGCTTCCCACTGCCCTGGTGTGAAGTGACTGTTGCCTCTTGATGAAGATGGTCGGGCACAGGAGAGCTGTCGGAGAGTGGCAGGGAAATAGGTCTCTTGCTTCAGAGGGGAAAAACTTTCCTCCTCTCTACACCCACCTGCCAATTTGTCTCCAAGCGCAGCAGAACTGATGAATCATCTCCAGAAATAAATGCCAGGCGCTAAGTTTTTCCTCCTCTAAAAGAGAGGATGGAAATTTCCATGAGAGCCGGGAGGCGATGGGGCAATTTCCTTTCCCTCGGAGGGGCTGGGGGTTTTGTCCCGCTGTTACCCTGCTCGTCCCTGGGATGGGTCAGTAAACATTACATTTAGAGGCAAAGAACCTTCCCCGCTTGCCTTCTCAAACACAAAACAACGATTTTAGGGGAAGAAAGAGGACAATACGCTATTGTTGCGTTGTTCCCTACCTCAGCCTCACTCTGAAATATTTAAGCTCCCCCATGAATAATGCAGCCTCAGCCCCGCGCCTGCTTTGCACTTCACACTAACCGGGCCCATAAAACAACAGGATTGCTCCCGGCATACATTATACTGTATAGGACATCTCCCACCGAGCAAAGCTTTGTCTTCGCTGCCACAAAGGCTGTTGGGATTTCTTTTCCCCCCTTCCCTGTCTCCAAGAGAGATAACGAGTGTGAGAACTCTCGCTTTAAAATATTAGTGGAAACAAGTCACCTGTGGTTTTCCACCTGGTGCTAACTAGCTGCTGTCCGCAGCGTATCTCCCACTTCCCGCTGATCCCATGTAGTTTCATTTTTATCCCTCTGCTGTGCCCTATAGCAGGAAAACTATCCGACTCTTAATCTACAGGAAAAATATGCCGTGTTTAGCTGACAGGCAAAGACAAAGCGAACCAGGTCAGTAGTTGCCACCTTCACAACAACAACGATGTGTGATTTAAAGAAGGGGAAACATGCCTGGGTGACCATGTAGATCTCTCTGAGCAGTTTCTCCCTGGCATAATCGGTGTCTGCATGTGAGTGTTAGATCTGGTTTACGTCCGATTGAGAGTGGGCAGGTATTGTCAGATGCTGGGAGATAAAACCGATATATTAGGAGTGAGGATTGCTCTGTTTCCCAAAATAGGAATTATTTCTTTCTCGTGGCTAGGATTTAGGTACCCTCAGAGGCAGCAAGGAGCAGGGCGGCACGCTGTAATGGCTGGAGGACCATGTCCTTTCCTGTATCCTTCTAAAGTCCAAGAGAAATTTTTTAATGATGCTGCTGTTCAGAGCAGGACCCCTTTGGTGTCAGGTTTAGTCACTCTCAGCCACGCTGTGCAAAGCCCCCCCTCTCCTCAAAGGAAAAATGATGCAAGAGGGAAGAAAGTGTGTGTTTCCCCCTCTTTCCCTTGAAGATACCTTTGCACTCGCCCTAAACTACAAAGGTGAAGCTCTTGATGAATTTTGGATTAAAAGGGGCAATATGCCTCCCTGGACATCTGGTCTATCGTCAATAATGACTTTAGGATCTGTCACATAGGAATTGCCATCTGTGATCCGGCCGGAGGCCTTTCAAAGGGAAGGAAGCAGGAGGGCGGAGATCAAGGAATAGTTTGCTGCAGGGAAAAAGTGGCTTGCAGGCTCCGGCAGTGCATGTGCCCTTCCTTCAGCTCTGCAAATCACTCCATTCCCCCATCAGCTCGAGGACAAAGGCAGAAAAATCTTGGGGTTTGGAAAAATCTTGGGAAACCTTTGCTGAATGTTGGGAGACAAAGTTAGGATTGTCTGCAGGGTGGTTAAAAAAAAAGGGCCGTAGTGAGAGAGTGCAAAGCTTCATCCAGACCTCAGCCCTCTCCCCAGGGGAAGATGCTTAGAGAAGGGTGATGCTTAGAGAAGAATAAAGCAGAAGAGAAGCACGCAGGGTGTTTCTGGTGTGCTCTGAAGCCTCTGAGGGGCTCAGGACTATCCAGGTTAGATGTGGGATGTCTGAGTTGGAGAGAACCGACAGAGCTCTGAGATTCGGTGTAAATTGCTGCAGCACAGAAAGCAAATTAAAAGTGGTGCCTGGACAGGGGTGTTGTGTTGCCCCATTCCCAGGCTGTTCACACCAGGATTTGACTTCTGAAATGAAACAAGGTTGAAGCTTGCCTTCCCCGGGCTCCCCTTGCAGCTCGCTGTGTGCCAGCACATCTCTGGAGCCTGCTGCTCACCATTCCCAGGCAAAGGCTGCAGTAGTGACTCCCCGGACTGTGGCAAGCAAAGATGAGAAGAACAGTCCAGAGACCTAAAAAAGCCAGGAGGGGTTTTCCAGCTGCTTTCTTGCACCGTTTGGGTTACACCACCTGCTAACCCTCTCCCAAACCAGTGCTGGTTGGAAAGGTGGGTGTCTCCAGAAACCCACCTGCTGCCATGGCTGCAAAAGCAATAACATTAAAACCTCCAGGGACTCAATGATGTTATTTTCCCCATGTTTCATTTTTTTTCTCTTTATTAGCTAGGTATAAACTTTCCCCATAGAAACCTAAGATTAATCTGATCACCAGCCCATCAGCTATTTATTTAAAGAGGTAAGTCCTCATCTTGTATTTTGGCCATCAATCCCTATTAGTTTCCCTATATGGTTGATTGAAGAGTCCATTGCCTGTACTAATAAGCACCCATTAGTTGTCCCACAGAGCTTTAGTTTTATTAGAAACAATTCATGTCAGTCTGGGCCAGATGAAATGCTTTTAGCTGGATTGTTTTGATTGCATTATTTGGAAGGTGGCATCTGGGTGCCTGGAAGGTTAGAGAGATGCAGCATCTGACTAAGCTACTTTTGCACATATGTGATACAGGAGAAATGCAGATGATGCCGTGGTGAATGATGCGAGGGTTTGCTGCAAGGGCACACGGGGTGCATTTAAATCTGCAGAAATGGCTCTTGGGTTTGCCCCGTTTGGGTCAATCTGGATGGAAAGGCCAGGTTTGCTCCAAGGATTCAAAGTGAAAGTGCCCATCACCTTCCCTCTGGCTTTGGGCTTTCAAAAACTGGTGGATCTCAGTTCTTGCCGTTGATGTTTCTCTTCCCTTTTCAGTCTCCCTCTTCGTTCCTCACAAGTCCTGAAATTCACCTTTTCAGAGCATTGTGGGCTGTGGTAAGCTGTTTACAAGCAATTTGGCTTGCCACTCTGCAGAAAAAAAATGTGGACGGCAGGAATTGCTGCAAATCACTATTCAGCTGCTCTTCATCACACCAGCTCTGGCTTCCATCTACCCGACAGCCCCGCTAAAAGGATAATAATGCTTTAAAAATTAGAGTCAGCCGAACAACTACTTCATAAATTCATGGCCTTGCCCTGATCCTTTCCAGAAGTTTTTCTTTCAGATTGAGTCCAATGTCAGACCTTGGATTCCTTTCCTCTGGAAATGCTGCTGCTTTTCTACTTTGCGAGAGCTTGCTGGGTCACCCAGCTATGCAGAGAGGGTTACCAATTATCTGTCATTAGCTCAACATAAACAAGCCTTATTTCAAGACAATCTTGTGATCTCTCCTTCAGAGAACACAGGATAATCTCTCCGTGATATTGTCTCAGAGTGGGATTTTGTCCTTGATAGATAAACCGGTCCTGAAATCCTATTAAGAGCTATTCTGCCTCCCCTGAAAAGAGAAAAACTTGCAGATGAAACAAAAAAAAACCTCCTGGCAAACTCGGAAGAGATCCTGAGCTTTGTCTACCTGATGGGAAGCAGCTCCGCATCGCAGCAGCTGGTTCCATCTGTATCACTTCTGAAAGCCATTGAAGATTGAACACAGGCCCAGCTTTTATTTGGGACTGATGGTCCTTCTCAGCTCATCAGCCTTGAGCTACCAGCAGGCAGCCATGGCAAATATACTGGCGGCTTGCTGGAGAGGTGGTGGGGAGGCTGGTTGAGCAGGTGATAGAGCATCCTTTCAATCTAAATCCTGTCTGGGTCAAGGAATTAATTGCCCTGTTGGGTTTTCCATGTGTCTCAAAGGTGTGGTGTGCCCGAGGAGCTGGACAGGAGATCTCCCATCATCACTAGCTGGAGGCAAGGTTCAGCTTTCTTGTTCTGCTTTGTAATTTGGGGAATCCCAACAGGAAGAGTACCTGGGTGGCAGCTGCCAGGATTTTCAACCTGGTTCCCTACAGAAGATGACCTCTTGGTCTATATGTCCTTCTCCCAAAATAACTCCCACCCCAGTGCCTGGCTTTGTCTGCGTGAAGAGGGACAGAGCTCTCTAAAGCTTTCAGATTTTGTAAAATAGAGATGTCCATCCTTGGGGATGCGTAATGGCTCTGCAAACATTAAAAACAGTGCTGCTGATTTCCCATGAACAAATGAAACCCATAATAAACATCCCTAACTCACCTGAAAAACACCTTTATCTTTAGAGATCCCCAAGTCATCCTGTGTCTGGGATTAAAGAGGAGACTTGCATAGAAGAAGCTTAATAATACACGATGGAGGTCAGGCTCCAGGGAATCAGAAAAGGTTATTAGGATCCGTGTTTCCTTGAAGAACAGTTTTGTACTCTGCTTAAGTCAGGACTTTATTATTAATAACAATATTTTGCATTACTACACCTCAGACATGAAAGCCTTGGAACCCTTTGCGTGGTCATAGTGGGTTTTAGCTGGGGTTTCTTCTGTGGTTTGCTCTTTAATCCTGGGGGGCTTACTTTAACCTTTTGGTGCCTCCTCTTAGAGGCACAACAAATAAATAGAGACTTTATTTTTGAATCTGCAATGTATTGGCTGGTTTCCAAAGCGGTTTCACCCCTCTTGGTCAACAGGTAGATTTTTAAGATGCAAGGAAATACCATCTCAGCAGCAGCCTCCCAGACACCGCTGCCAGAAATACAAACTGTGTCTTTTTAGCAATCCCTGCCTACTCTTCAAATTTAGGGTCTTTATGTCATTAAGGAAAGTTATGACAATAAGAGAAATGCAAATGCATCAGTCTTGAGGGGAGTTTGAAAATGTTTTTTTAAAAAGTACTTACTTTGATTAAAAAACATTGAGTGAGGTGTAAAAACCGAAATCTCTTATTTTAGAAATCTGACAACTCCAGCAAAGTGAAATTACCTCTCAAGGGACGTCAACGGGAAGAGGGAGTGTACCCGAGTCTGGGATTCATGAAAAAGGAAAGAAAGAAGTCAATACTGTCTTAGATTTTTGGTTTTTTTCACTTGCTCAGAGCCATTCAGCCATGAAGGACTCCAGTCCCTGCTGTGCATCTGTAGGGTTTGTTGTGCGCAGGCATCAGTGTAGCTGTTTTCATGTCTGAAAATAGTGATGGTGGTCTACATCTCTTGGGTCCTTTTCCTTCTTGGTGTTTTGCTTTTGGCCTCCTCTGGGCGTTGGGTGGCCAGGAGGTGCTTCCCCCACGAGTTGGGAAGCACACCTCCTGCTCTTTGAGGTGTTCAAGAAAGGATCTTCAACCTTCTCCAGTTTTATGGGGGGGAAAGTAGGAATAAGTTTCTTGGGGAAGTATGGCTATCTGGAATATATGAATGTATCTCATATAATAAGGCCATTTCCCTCCAGTGGTGTGTTGCAATGTCCCACCAGTCCTACACTTTCTAGCACCCACTAGTAATTTCCCTGGGTGCAAGTGATAAATGTAACCCCCTAGATTGATTTTGGTGGAGCTGCAGCAGGCCTTGGGTCTGGCACATTGCAGATGGGAGAAGGGTATCTTCTCTTTGCTGCAGAAACCTCTGGGTCTGTAACACATCTCCTGCATGGCATCCTTGCCTGAGGACTGGCAAGCATGCTTCCGGCCCTCAAAAATAAATCCATCACAGGAGCAAGGAGCAGATGAAGCTGCCGCAGATATAAAGGTCAAATTATAAAGGCCATGTTAAAATATGCTCATAGGAAATGACAGCTTATAAGTACTCTGTTATCTAATTATTTATGTCAGGCAGATAGGCCTGGACAGCAATTATTTTTAACCTAAATCATGCAAACAACTAATGTAGGAGCTTTCCTGATTCTCAACATTTCTTTGAATTATCATTTTGGGGGCAAAATGTGGAGCTTTGCAGGACAAACAGCCATCTTAAAGGGTTGGGTTTCACTTTCTCCAGAGTCTGAAGGTGAGAATGCTTCTATAGTTATCTTTTTTTTCATCATCCTGAGTAAAATAAACCCCATGTGTCGTAGTCCATGGGCAGCTCATGGTGGAGGGGGACTGGGGTTTATTTTCCTGCTGACATAGCTGGGAACTGGCAAAGGAGAGAGCCGTGGCTGAAGATGGAAGGAGGAGGGAAACCCCTGGGTCCTGCTGGGTTGGTGAGATGGACCATAGATGATTTGGAGAGGCTGAGAGTTGGTCCTTGCTCTGCCACAGACTCATGAGTCTTAGGCCAGGCACAGGATTGAACAAGGGAATGCCCCCGAGAGAGGAGCCGTGCAGGAGGGGCTCATAGTCTACACAAACACACAAGAATGTGGTGAACTTGATGATCTTTAAGGTCCCTTCCAACTCTAACCATTCTGTGATTCTATAATGGAGATCACAGTCTCTGACTCCATCTCTAACTACACCCAAAGTGATGCTGTGAGACAAAACTAAACCCAGAGCAAGAACATGGGATGGGAAACCATGTTGCCCTATTGCAGATGGGTGTCAGAGTCTTTTGCTCCAGCCTGGCACACAAAATGCAGAGCCTCTTGGTCCAGCATCAGCTTCCAGCTTCTGCAGGATCTAAAATCTTCTGCCATGTTGCTGGAGAAGCTTTCTAGCCAAAAATACTTCTCTGTGCTTTATGGAGAGGTCTTGGGACCAGGTATCATCTTACACAGCGCTTCAGTCTTGGCTCTTTGACCTTTGCCTGGGGGAGCTGCCCTTGTTCTCTCAGGGTCTTTTGAATATCAGCAGAGACGTTCATCATCCTGGGGCCTCAAGGAAGGTATCGATCATGTATGATGGATTGACGCATGTGTCGTGCAGGAGGAATGATTAGTTAATGGATGAAAGATGTGAGAGCTCATGCTTTCATCCCGGGTTGCTGTTTGTTCCTTCTCCCTGACACAAGGTTCTTCCTGCCCTGGCGGTGTGGGAGATGTAAAGGAGAGCAAGAGACAGGCTATGGGACAGGGCCCAACAGGTATTGGTGACACTTTCACATGGGGACACAGCTTGGGTAAACATTAGCCATGAAGTTAAAGAAGGTTAAGTGAAATGCTACTTTGGTCTGTGGTGGTGAAACCAGGTGGACCTGGTGCAGCAGATGATACAGGAGGACCCTTTGAAGTAGAATTTTTCTCCAGTTTTCTACCAGTGCCGTGGAGCTTAGAAAGTCCTTTCGTCTGCAGCCACCACAGTCTGAGCAGGACAACGAATGTTGCTCCAGCAGTGCCCTTCCAAACCAGACAGATTTCCAAACCGGGGGTGTTTATTCTGCAAGTAGCATTAGTGCTACTGCTAACGAGCAGCTTTGGTGAATATCTACTGGTTTAAATTGAATTCTGCCACTCTCCAAAGATGTGTTACTTTAAAGAAGCGTAATTCATTTCACCTCCAGGGCTAAAATGTTGCCTTCTTTTAGCTTTCCAACTTGGCCTGACTGATGCATCCCTGAGCAGCAGGTTTGCAGCAATGTGTGGAGAAGTGTCACATTATATGGTCCATAGAGACCACCGGGGACACGGGTGGATACCTGAAGCACCGCCAACACTAAAAAAAAATAGCCATAGCAGGGTGGCTTTGGAGGTCCATAGCTTTGGAGACAAAGCGAGGAAGGAGGAGATGCCATGTACCTCTTGGTCATGCTGCTCAGGCTGGGAGAGCCCAGCCTGCAGGCATTCCTGCAAACAGCAGTTTATTAAATTTGTAAACCCACGCAGTATCGCGTGTCCTCACTGAGAGCTGTTCTGCCCAAGATGCTGTTCCAGAGGGCTGCTTCTGATTGATTTTTTTTTTTCACCCCCGATTTATTTTCTTTTCCCCCTTATATGAACATTTTGGAAGAAAAGCACGTTATTCCAAATGCGATTAAGTAATTTGGAAGAGGATTATGGTGTTTTGGAATAACACCCTCTTATTCCAGAATGAGATCAGTCACACAGGGAGTTAATCAGAAGCAGCTATTTTGCTCCTCTGGGAAGCCTCCACCACCATGACCAACAGTCGAGCTACTGGAGTCGCTCCCTGCCCGCTGGTGCCTTCTTCCACCAAAGGGGTAGGAGGCCAGCTGGTGCGTTATGGCTCAATGATTTAGAGATATAATTTGATTATTTTGGGGGTTCACTCTGGGCTTTTTGTTGCAGTGAAGACCTCGGGGTCCTCCATAGAAATCGCAACGAATAGGCATTTCATGGACTGAGGATCAAGAGGACTCCTAAAGGTCTGTTGCCTTCGAGAGGCGTTGGCTTGCCCAAAAACCTCTCGGTTTTATTCAGTAAGGGCTGGATCGAGCCCCACTGGGGATGTCTGTGCTCTTCCCACCAGCCATGGGGCTGGGCTACCCCACGGGAGAGCTGCATCCCTTGGCCACAGCCACGAAGGGCATCAGCATCCTCCTCATGCACACACGGCACCGCCGCAACAACCCAGAAACTATGGGCTTCCATATGCCACAGTTATTTATTTATTTATGTATTTATTTGTTGTTGTCATCCTCTGATATGTATTTATTATTGAAAATTAAAGGGTTTCCTAAATTTTTATTCCCGAGCTGGGCCAAACACAGCTCAGGCGGTAAGCAATGCATATTTATTTCCAGCTCAAGAAGGAAAAATATAACTTCTTTCCTCGTGTTTCTATAATTTCTTTTCTGTGCATATGCAAATTGCCGGTTTATTTGTGCAAGATTTATGCAGCTAAATGATGGGGAATTATAGAGGCAATTCAGCACTTAGAAAGGAGAGAGACAATTGCTGCAATTTGCTTCTGCCATGCGCTAATTCCTTCAGAAAACGCTTTTGCTCATTTATTTGCACCAAGCACCAATTTCTGCACCCTTAAGCAAGCTTGGGAAATTTTCTCCAGGGTCAATATATAGCAAATGGTATATATTTCTTTCCGCCTGTGCCATCGCCTCCCCCCTAATACTTTATAGCAATTAGTAACAATAATGAAAAATAGCTGTGATTTCTCAGGGCTGGAGAAACGCAGCCAGCGCTTGTGAATCAAGCATATTTTCTGGTCAAATTGGCCATTTAAGCATGCTGCTCAGGAAGCTTTAAATCCACCTCGATGGATCAGTGTGAGCTGAGCTCCAGGGGGCGAGGGGGTGTGAAAAACACTGTTGAAAGCAGATTTTTCTTTCCCGGATTTTTTCACTGCCAAAACTGAACCTGGTCTGCGAGGTGATGCTCACAGGCTTGAGGGAACCCCTCACCCCAGTGCAAACTAGTGCAGCGTGTGTGTTTGCCAGCATCATCCTCACCATTTCCCTGGTTTTCTTGCACATGCCTCCTGGATGAGGCTGAGCAGAGAAATCCCACAGGGCTGCGATCATAGAATTATAGACTAATTCAGGTTGGAAAAGTCCTTTAAGATCATTGAGTCCAACCGTAAACCCAGCACTGCCAGGTCCACCACTAAACCACGACTCTCAACAACACATATCATAGAATCGTAGAATGGTCAGAGTTGGAAGGGACCTTAAAGATCATTGAGTTCCAGCCCCACTGCCCTGGGCAGGGACACCTCCCACCAGACCAGGTTGCTCCAAGCCCCATATACGTGTCCTTTCGATACCTACAGGGATGGTGACTCAACCACTTCCCTGGGCAACCTGTTCCAACGCTTGACAACCCTGTCAGTGAAGAATTTTTTCCTAACATCCCATCTAAACCTCCCCTGGCACATCTTGAGGCTGTTTCCTTTTGTCCTATCACTGGTTACTTGGGAAAAGAGACCAACTCCCCCTGGCTACCCCTTCCTTTCAGGGAGTTGTAGAGTGCAAGAAGGTCTCTCCTCAGCCTCCTTTTCTCCATGCTGAGCAACGCCAGTTCCCTCAGCTGCTCCTCACAAGATTTGTGCTCCAGACCCCTCACCAGCTCTGTTGCCCTTCTCCAGACATGCTCTAGCACCTCAAGGTCTTTTTTTGTAGTGAGGGACCCAAAACTGGACCCAGCACTTGAGATGGGGTCTCACCGGTGCTGCGTACAGGGGGACAATCACTTCCCTGGTCCTACTGGCCACGCTGTTCCTGATACAAGCCAGGATGCTGTTGGCTTTCTTGGCCACCTGGGCAACTGCTGGCAGTTGACCAACACCTCCAGGTCCTTTTCCAATAGGCAGCTCTCCAGCCACTCTTCCCCAAGCCTGGGGCTGTTGACACCCAAGTGCAGGACCCAGCACTGAACCTGATGCCATAGATCCACTGCCTGGATGCAGGATGGAGACTGGACACCAGAGCCCTAGGAACTAACCTGGAGGTCCTGCAAAAGGACTTGCTGTGGTTAAATATCACAAGACAGCTGGTGCCCAGCACTTAGGAGAAAGGGAAGTGATTTAGGTTTGGCCATTATCAGAAAAACATGTGTGGAGGACGGGGCAATGAGAAGAGCAGCCGTTTTCTATTAGGATAAGAGTAGGTCAGGTGTAGTTAAAACTGGGTAAATGGAGCAGGAAATGTGGCTGTATATTACTCACCCAAGATATATTGCACACATTAGCTTTGTTTGATTGGGTTGTTCGGAGATTCAGTGCTCCAAGTGGTGTTTTAGGGTGGCCAAATCCAGGTTTTGTACTCTATTAAAATAAATATATTGCTAGTGTTTAATAAAGTTGCAGAGTTTAAATGTAACCGAAAGTCTGCAAGCGGTCTTTTCTGGAAGTCTGGGGTCTTAATGAATCCGTGCCTGCCGTGGGCTTTTGAAGGTGGAAGGTGTGATATTAATATTGTTTATGTAGCAAAATAATTTATGAATATTCATTTAATGATGTTACCAGCTTCCAATGTGTTTCTGCTCTTGGGAGCTCTAATGGTTTTTCTAACCTGGCAGAGACCTGCCTCGTGCAAGGAAGGGCTGGAGGCTTTCCTGCTGGGGCTTGTGAGCTACCCTGTGCCGTGGAAACGTGGCCAGGCTGGGGGAGCAAGTCCGGTCTGAAAACTGCCCTGCTGGTCTGAAATTCGGCTATGGAAACTGCCCGGCTTTTTGCAGAAGGATTAGGAAAATGTGCTTTTCTCTATTAAGAAGATGCATGTGGTGTAGATGGCGTTATTGCCACTGGGCAAGTGAAAAATGTGTTGGGTTGTTTTTTTTTTTTGATGCTTGAAGCTTTTGAGTCTAAACAAAGAACTGTGTGTCCTCTCAAAAGCAGAAAAGTGGAGAAGGAACCGCTAAGGCAGACAGTCATACACTAAAATTAACTTGCATTAGGTGATCTTCTAAAAACCAATGCCTTTTATTCCAATCGTATCCCATGTGGCATCTTTATCTGCATTTACCTTTGATATTCTTTGACCCACCCCTTGGTGCATGGACGAGCTCTTTGTCATGTCCCTGTGGCTCCTTTCTAACCTCGGGAATAAACATATCCAATAAATTCATGCTTCTGGCACGGCAGAGTCCCTCTTTCCTTTCAGTGATGGAGGACTGAGGCCCAGGTCCACACGTCCAGGAGACACTTGGATTCACACGTCCAGGTTCACCCTGTGGTCGGGTGATGGGATGAGGGAAAACAAACCTCCCTCGAGGCCAAACCCTGCTCTGGGGCTCAGCTCTTCTCTGGTAGCTCCAGATTTAGGCATCTAAATGGGACTGGGAATGATCAGGGAGCCTCAGCCAAGCCTTGGACCCATTCCTTCTCCACCTGAGACCTCCCAAAACCTCTACCACAGATAAAGATACGACTGCATATGCATGCAGAAAACCAAACCCAGGGTCCTGGCTGTGGGGAGAACTCCTGGCTCCCCCTTCCCTGGGCTGCCCCGGGGCGATGCTCAGTGCATCCTCGGCCACCGCCGGCCCATCTGCGGGCAGTAAATCCCGCGGCGTTGGGGGCTGACCGCGGCTCCTCTCCCTCTTTGCCTCTGACAAAGCTTTATTGTTTCAGCGTGACCTGCTTTTAGGAGCCCCCTGAGTTCCAGCCATATATCTGTCCTTGCCAAATCCTGGAGGGCGGCTGGGACCTCGGCGGGGTCAGCGAAAGGGTACGTCACGGCTGGACGGCAATTATCCCTGGGGCTGGGAAAAGCCAGGGCCAAGGCTGCTCCGTGACCTGGAGTCTTTTAAAAATTATCTTTAAAGGGTCCCAGGCCAGCGAAGCGCTGGGCAGCTCGGCAGCAGCGTGTCCTCCCCCAGGAAACCCTCTGAAAAAAAATAAAAAATTCCCTTCTCCTGTTCAATAGTTTCTTTATTTGGACATCACAGACCAACCAGTGCCCTGCCCTGGACACCCCTGGGCTGGTGGGGAACCTCCCTGGTCTCTTCGATGGGCACTTTCTGATGAAATCTGAAATCCTGCAGGGCTGAAGTGCTGTGCTTCAAATCTGGGGGTTCATTGCTTTCACATTTCAACAGGGTTAAACCTGAAAGAAATGGCAAAGCACGAGTGTGCAAAATATTTGGCTTGTGTTAAATGGGAGGGGAGAAGCAGAGCCTGGATGGTAACAGGCAAAAGGTCCCTTCCACCCCACTGTCAATTCTGTGGCAATAAACCAAGGTGATTTGTACCCGTGGTACAAATTTCGGGAGGTGTCACTGTCCCCTGCACCATGGGTTGGAGGGGAGGCAGGCGCTCCAGAGGGAATCTGCATCCCGATGCCTCCTCCACAGTGCTTTATTTATTTTATCTCCAAGGAAAAGCATCTCCATTCCCTCTCCTGGCTGCAATCAAATTCCATCCCTGGGGGCGAGCGGCAGCGCCCGGCCAGCCCCTTCCCCTGGCTCTTGCCTCCCATCAATCTACTCAAATAAAATAAAAAGAAACATGGGCAGAAGGTACTAGGGTGTTTTTTTTTGGGGGGGGGAGGACATTGTCACCCCCGGGGAGATGGCAGTGTGTCCTGTATGCATTAATGAAACACTTTCTTTCCGGTTAGGACTTGAAGGATGCTCATTGAAAATCAGGCTGCCATGGAAACCAAAGGTGTTTAGTCTTTTGGGAATGCTGTTGGACAGAGGCAGGGAGAGGTGTGGGAGGGGGAGGAACAGCCTCTGCAGATAAGGCATTTTAGCAAAAGCCTTGATTCGTCATCGGTCCGTACCTGTCTGTCGCTCACGGCTGCCAATTGTGGGAGAGGAGGGTTCGTCCCTTTGCTCCGAGCATCCTTCTGGCTTTCAGCAGATGGGAGGCAGCAGTTGGGGGTCCTTTGGATGCTCAGAGCCCCTCCCCCCAGTCCTGGCAGGATGGGTGCCAGCATCCCCTGCCCTGCTCCTCAAGGATGTAGCCCAGGGAGGTGCAAGCACAGAGAAATAATGGAATTATTGCATCTCTCCTCCCCGCTCTGTCATGTAGCATTCATTTTAATTAACGAGGCACATCTGCGCTGTGACAGCGGTATTAACGAAGGTTAGGAGGTTATTGAGAAACAGTGTCGTCTTCCTACACCTTGTCACTTCGAGTGCTGTCCCCGAACCAAGCTCTCTCTCCTTCCCCTGCTCGCTCCCCTCTCCATCCTCTCTCCGGCTCTTGCTGGGAGCCCGTGGCCATGGGCAGGAGCTGGGGGCTGAGCCCACTCCCCCTCTGCCCCACGAACCCCTTCACCATGAAAAGTGCCTGCCAATGCATGTTTTAATTAGGATAATTAAAGAAGGACCGGAGTGGGTCCTGGTTGCACACACCGTGCAGCGCTTCATGCTGGCTCCGACACCCTGCGACACTTGGCTGCAGGCACTGATGCTGCTGGAGGTTGTCATTAAGTCTAATTAATTGCAAAGATACCCAGCACTTTCCATAGGACACCTTTGGATTAGGGGCTGTTGCATTATTAGGGAGCACCTCAAATACAAGGTTTCTATTCCAAACATAAGCACTTGCATTCACTTTTTCTCTTGTATAACATCCAAAATATTCCCCAAAGAGGTCGTTTATTTCAAGGTCTCCCCCCAAAACCTGCAAGTTAAAAAGTCCTGGGAGAAGCTCGAGACTGTTCACCAAATCTTGTAATATGCAATGTCTCTCACGCAGGGACTTTTCCCCTCTTTTCCTTCCTCCCACAAAAGGATTCACCAGGTTTAGTGGTAGCACGTCCCGACCTGCTTGGCCCCGTGTCCAGGGTGTCCTCAGTGACCATCCCTGGGCTGAACCTGCTGTCCCCAGCAACCCCTCTGTGTTTTAAAAAATTAAATGGGTGGGAAGATGCTTCCC
>VXBW01007280.1:661193-681145 GCA_013400375.1 Thinocorus orbignyianus | reverse complement strand
TTTCCTCTTTTTTTTTTTTTTTTCATATTATTTTGAGTCAATCAGCAAAAAAGGTATCCTGAGAAACAGCAAAAGTGTACAAAAAAACCATCAAATCCATGGAGAGACAGCCTTCCCCAGCCTCAATTTTTGGAAGTCAAGTTAAAAGGATTTCTCCGAATCCAGTCTTCTGGAAATAAAAAATAGATCCAAAAAGTAGTCCTAAAGCTGCTGATCAGGAAAAAGTCTGGGATGCCAAGAGAAGGAGGCTCCACCGTATCCCCAGTCTGTCAGAGACGGAAGAGTTTGCCAGACTCTGCCAAGGAGTCTTTTGCTTAGCAGCTGCGGGGAAAATTCATTGTGACCAGTCTCGACAAAACCATCATCGGAAGAAACACACCGAGAGGCCCGAGAGAGGTCAGAAAGATAAACTTCACAGANGGGGCTTTGCGGGAGGGGGTCTGGCTGCTCCTCAATGATGCTAAACTCATCCAGAGGGAGTGTGGATATCTGCGTGTCGTTGTGGGCCGTTGGCGGGCTGTGAGCCACCTGGAGAGAGAGAAGGGGACAACGCAATGATGGTGGTAGGTCACCAATGCTCTTCAGACATGGAGCTGCGTCTGCGTTTCCCAGGAGTGCGCCCATCCCACTGGACTTACTGTTCTTCCCTTATCCTGCTGCTCCTGGGATGGGGATGCTGGGAATAACCTCTCCAGCTCGTTCATATCCAGCTGCTTTCCATTCAGGTCCCGGTCATCCCTGTCCCTGCGAGCGGCCCCGTTCAGGACGAGACCCGTGGCACTGCGCTGGCTCCTGGGGATCTGCGGGGTTGACAGCTGTTCCTGCACATTTTTGCACATCAGCAGCCTGAAAAATAAAGAGACAGAGCCTGAGGGTGAGCCAAGCCAGTGCCTCCCCCCCTTTCCTTCCCCCAAGCCCGAGTCGGCCTTATCCCTGTGCTACATTCCTTCGCTTCTTAAATCCTTCCTATAAAGTCACATCTCTTCCCCTGGCCATGAAAGGGGTTTTGGTTTACAGGGAGGATCAGGGCTTGCTGAAGCAGAAATAGTGATGCTCCCGGGAAGTACCAGGTCCCTACCTTCCTCTGTACCCAAACATGAGGAAGAGGACGCAGAAGATGATGCAGGTGACACCGATGTGGATCCCAATGATGATGCCGGTCGTGGAGGTTTTATTGTTCTGCTCATCCTTCATGCAGTCACAAGGGGGGTTCAGCACTGTTGGAAGAAAAGGGCAAAGCATGGGGGTCAGTGGTGCTGTTTGCCTCTTGCTCCTCCAGCTTTCGGGGAGCCCAGAGCAAAACCTGGAGCCTGGGGAGCACTGGAAGCTGCCAAAGCAGCTCCCGTGCTCCTGGTACCAGAGGAAGGCAAGCACAGGACTTCAGCTAGGTCCACAAAGAGCCAGTCCCATTATCCAGGCTGCTGTTATTAGACACGATTAACGAACAAAAAAGACCCTGATGTTAATTTTTTGCAAAACCCTGTCTCTGAGGTGGGAGGTGAGAGGCGGCCACCAAGCCAGAGCATGCTGGTACCTGATGAAAAGCACCAAGCAGCCAACAAAATTAGTATTTACTTCAACACAGACAGAGGAGTAATAACTGTCTCTTGAAGATATTCCCACTGGAAGGCTTAAAAGGCTTCCAAGAGCAGCAGGATGTTTTTTACACATACATGAATACAAAAGGTGTGATCGGTTAGAGATTCCCTCCAGAGATTTCCCCTTTTCTGCCACAAAATGTAATGCTCATGCTCTGCAGTTTCTCTTTCCAAAGCCATGCATCTCCCCTTCCCAGCACCAGTGATGGTTAACATACCCAGGAGATGTCCTGGAGAGTTCCAGGAGAGCTCCAGAGATGCTCAAGGATGGTGGATCTTAGCTTATGCATGGAGTTTTTATTCATGTTCATGGCCTCACCCCTGGCTGGAGCTCAAGGAACAAAACTGACAATTACAGGAGCAGGTCTTCTCATGCCCTGGCGAAAAAGTCACCAGGTTGATTGGTGCTACAACGAGCTGTGGGCTCGTTAGGGCTAACAAGGGCCAGATGGGATGGTGCAAGCCACCCCTACTGGCATCAGGAGGTCCCAGCCCTGCAGAGTTTTGCTTCATCATTATTTGTGATGCTGAAAGTAAATGAGTGGCTGAAAGTGGGGTGAGGTGGGTGGATCCCTGGGTGTCTGAGGAATGTGTCTGGGTGAGGCCTCACCATCTTCCTGCAAAAGTGGTTTTCCACAAACTAGCCCTGAGACCCATCTCACCTGTCCTCTCCACAGTCTCCCTCAAAGACACGAAGCGGACAGTTGAATTTCCATCCCCGTGCTGGTTGTAGGCGAGGAGCTTGACTTCATACACCACTGACGCATCTGTTTTGATGGAGACACAAGAAGGACATTTCAGGTTTAATCATTAACATTACCTCCCCGAGTGATGCTGATTAGTGATGCCTTCCAGGATCAGAAGGGACTCCAGGAGAGCTGGAGAGGGACTCTTGGTCAGGGAGTGGAGTGACAGGACAAGGGGGAATGGTTTTAAATTGGAAGAGGGGAGAGTTAGGCTAGATATTAGGAAGAAATTCTTTGCTGTGAGGGTGGTGAGGCACTGGAACAGGTTGCCCAGAGAAGCTGTGGCTGCCCCATCCCTGGAGGGGTTCAAGGCCAGGCTGGATGGGGCTTGGAACAACCTGGTCTGGTGGGAGGTGTCCCTGCCCAGGGCAGCAGGGTTGGAATTTAATGATCTTTGAGGTCCCTTCCAACTCTAACCACTCTATGATTCTTATTTAGGAAACACACATCTTACCAAACATACACAAGGTGCTGCAAATGAGTACCTGCTACTGGGAGAGCACCCCCAAAACCTGGGGGAGAGCTGCAGCATCTCCTGTTTAGTGGTTCTACAGCACAGCTGAGCTCTCCCATCATGACAGGCTCTCTCCCAGGGTCAGGAGGGAACGTGGATCAAGCTGTCCCCGTACTCACCCAGGTCGGTAATGTTGTACGCTGTCACGTTGCTGGGCAGGAGCACCGGACCCATGTACTGGGGGAGGTGGACCTTGCGGTAGTAGAGCTTGAACCCTTCATGCTGGCCCAGTTTGATGGAGGGCTCCCACGTAACCTGGACGGCGGTGCTGTTAATGACTTTAATAAAGAGGGACGGCATGGCTGGGACTGAAACAGAGAGAGAAAGACAGTGGGTTGCACGTGCTTTATCTTTTTCACCTGCGTGATGAAAAAAATCCCCAGCAGCCCTTCCCTGTGGTCACTGCACCAAAGAATGTGCTAGATGAGACTGAAAAAAAAAATATCAGATCAGACCAGATCCTGGTTTAAGAGCTTTTGGGCTTCTTCGGGGAGCTGTTGGGGTTTCCAAGGGTTTCCTCTGCTCGATTCAGCAAGCAAAGAGGCTACTTTTACACTCTGGTTGCAATCTGATGCTCAGGCCCCTCGGGTCAGGGCAGGAATGCAGTGACTTTGGCAATGCATTCCCAAATTCCACTTTCCTGCCCTCGCCCTGAGGGCAGTGAGGACCTTTCAGGGTGATTAATCCCCAGGGCGAGGAAGGAACCAGAAGAGATAGAGTTGGAGACATCCGTCTTAAAAGCGTGCTAGGTACCTGCACTGGCTTGCAGGGGGTGTGGGACCTTGCTCCCCCTCCACGTCGGCTTTAGGAGGGAGGTTTGTGATTCTGTGCTGGGGACTGAGGAGAGAACAGGGGGCATCTTCGTTAACAGCCCTAAATGAGCAGCCTGAGATCCCTGCACAGGCTGGCACCTTTTTGGTAGGCAGGCACTTACCTGGCTTTAGGGGCACACACACAGGGGTTTAGCTGGGAAGCTGTCACCCAGCCTGACTCAAAGTCCACCAGGATGCCTTTTGCTCCAGTCAATGCCCCCAAACCCTTATTCTTAGGGTGTGCTGCAGTGGGGAGGCATGGTCATTTCATCCCCAGGCCCCCCCCAAAAAAGCTGCCCAGCCCCATCCTGTCCCCAGGCTGAGGGGCAAAGATTTGCAAACCAAAACCAATTAATTTTCTTAAATATCTGGGTTTTCCAAGGCTGGTTCTGCGCAGCGCTGGGGCACACAGGACCACATTTTCTCCCCGAGCCTCCTCCTTCCCCTCTCCATCCCCTTCTCACACACTGATGGCACCAAAACAAATATATGTCTCAGCAGGACATTTCACTGATGATTTTCTCTCTTTTTTTTCCACCTCATTTCTGCAAAACAACCCCAGGCCAAACGCTCCCATCAGTTCCCCAGCTCTTGGCACCATTCAGAAGGTGCAAAGCACCAGGTGCTGGAGGTGCCCAGGGCTCTGCTCCAGCACTGGGAAAAGGAAGAAGGGTTTTCAGGCACTGCTTGGAGAAATTATCCAGCAGAACAACTGCCCTGGTTCTCCAGCAGCCTCCAGGCTTTGAGGTGGAGCTATTTCTCCAATTCCACATGATGACAAGCTCAAAAGTTCCAAAACATAAGGACTGCTGGGTTTGTATTGGACCAATGCTGCTTTTTTTGGTCTTGTTTTTCCCCATCTAAAAGATGAGCTGTGCAAACCCGGCCTTTGGTAGAGTTCAGCACAGAACTCGGTGGTGAAAAGTGGATGAAATGTGGCCGTGGCAATCCAAGAGTGATGAGAGCTAAAATGGGCATTTCCTCCATTTAATATTAAAAAGCAAAAACCACACAGCACAGCCGTTTGCCTTTTCCTAGGCACCAAGAGCTCAAGCTTTCCCTCGAGGAGATTTAGGGCAAGGAAAAGCATCTCTCCTGGTGAGCAGGAGGGTCTGGGCAACCCTGTTTCTTCCCAAAGTGATGTTCTCCCCAGGTTGCAGGGGCTTTGCCTGATGCCCTCCATAAGGATGGGAAGAAGAACAAGTCCCTGCTGACTGATGAGCATCTCCATGTGGATTCAGGAGGAAAGACTCGGAGATCAGCTGTTCTGGGTCAAGTTAATGAGTTCCCATCATGCCTGAATGCTGCCAATGGGGAAAAAATGGGTTGAAGTACCTCTTCTCGCTAGGATTTATTCTGACTTCATTGACGGGAAGGCTGTGCTTAGCAATTTCTGAGTGCAAAACACAGAGTAAATTCTATTTACCCCAGAACGTACCATTCTTCCCAAGGCTGCATATTTTTGCAATCCAGTTCAATACTCTTTTTTCTTTTTTTCCCCTAAATCTCCCAATTCCCTTTAGGGCAAAACTAGGAACTGTCTGAAATCCCCCCTCTGAGAAACTAGACTCTTGCTTAAAGCATCATTTTCCAACTGATGGGTTAAAAACACCACAGAAAGGGAAATCGCATTATCCCCTGGACAAAGAAACACTGATGTGGGCCATCCTGATTTGTGAAGAGTTGGCTTTATTTTTATGGTTTGCAGAGCCTTACATTTAATAAAAAGCACAAGAATATCTCTCCTTCAAAAGTATGGAATATATAGTATTTATTCAAACTTTGATTATATATTTATATATATATGTATAACATTGGTTATACGTATGCACTCGCAGAATGCACGTGCTGTTTATAATGCTATTACACAAATAAGTGTATACAGATGGAGTATATCTGCCTGTGTGTATAAATATATGGACACACAGCAGTGTATACGTGCTTCACAGAAGTATATATGTATATATAAGACATTATATGGATCTACTATAAGTGAGGCATCTCCCTCATGCTAAGGGCTGGGACACTTGTTTTCCTCTTCCGTGCTGTTTGGAATTTTCCCCAGGTCATTTCAACTTTCTTCTTGAAGGCGTCTTTAGCCGAAGGTGACTAAAGGAACAGTCTTCATCCTAGAGGAATGTCAAAAAGTCCTGGAGAAAACCCTAAAAAGCATTAAGAGATAAGAACAAGGAGCGTGTGCTGCTTAATGAAGCGGAGAGAGTTTTGAGATTTAAAATACCACGGCATTGGTGAGACGATGTAAAGGAGAACGACAGGGAGGAGACAGGAGGACCTTTCCAGTGAGAGAGGTTTATGGAGGACAAGGTTCTCTTGGGCCTTTTCTCTACAGCATCTTCCCTTCTGCTTTTTACATAAATTATCACTGGCACCAAGGAAGGAGCACCGCGCTTCTAGAAAGTGTTGGAGGCTTTCTAGAAAGAAGTTGGAGGCCAAGCATACTCTTAGCATATTCCCAGACCTGAAAAGCTGATCTACCCGAGACGAAAGCAGCCCTGCTCCTCGATACCTTCACCATATTCCTTCTCCAGACAAAACCAATATATCTCAGACCAGTCTCCAGCATCTCAGCTGGCCACTCTGACAAGCACTGCCCAGGCTCTGCCCAACCACCCCTGGCTGGCAGATTCACCTGCCACGTCCTTTCCACGCAAGGCAAGGCACAGCAAGGTGATGTGGGGGTGGTCCTGCCACCTTGGGGGCTTCGCACCCATCTCTGCACCCATCTCACTTGAGCCAGGGTGGCAAAGCCGAGACACAGCGTGTTGGGGGGGACAATCCCATCCCTTTCAGAGGCTGCACAGATCCATGGGGGTTCCCCGAGCCTGGAGGAGTCACAGCTCTCCAGCGTACCTCGGGAAGGCACAGGGTGAAATGGCTTGGCCATGAGAAGAGGCAAATCTCCAGCAAAACCTTAACCCGGTGACAAAAAAAGCACCCAAGTGAAGCAAAGCAAACAAATCAAGCCAGAATTTGGCCTTTTAAATCTCTACCTGCCTACTAGGAAAACACAAGCCAGGATTGAGTGATCTTAACCAGGCCAGCTTGTCTATCCTGACCGTAGAGCTAATTGCTGAAGCTTCGTTACACAGGACAAGCCATATTTTAAAGGGTAGCAAAGCAGGACAGTGATGCTTGAAACTTCAGAGAGTAAATTTATGATCCCATTACCAGATACCTTACTATTCCTGTCTTAATTGAAGGTAATAATGACAAAACGTCCTCTCTAGCTTGACCCAGACTTCTGCAGAAACGCCAAGCTCCATGAAGCATGGCTGGCTTTTAGCTCCAGTAGCTGAACTCACAGCATCGGGTCAAGGAGTTTCAAGTTTTGCCTTAGTCCATCCTTCTGTCTCTAAATTGGAAGGAAAAACAAACTCTAGGGGTGACCGATTCCCTGCTGAGTACCAAGGAAAATAAACTTGCAGGGTAACAGCCCAGCAGAGCGAGGATTTATTGGAGGGGTTGCTTCAATGTTGTAGTAAACATCTGCAGGGGATAAAGATAGAATGAGAACTGGATTCCCCACCTAGAAGCCAACGTGCTCTTTCGTTTGATCCTAAATTATATCCTCACACCCAAGGCCCTCTCTGCTGCAAGTTCATAATTACTGTCATGAGAACAATACAATTCTCCTAGGACATTAGTCTCTGTATGTGAGACGAGCCAGGATTTAGAGGTGTTGAGTCTCTCCCGTTAGGAGAGGAGTCTCTCCTATATTTAGGAAAATGTTCTTAAAAATGCCAGCTGACAGATCAGACTGGGGCTGTGGTTTCGGTCTGGTATCTGTGTGCAAGAGTCCTGCATTACAGCACCCACTTTCTTACTGGAGAAGCTAATGGGGGGCCACATCTGGGAGGTGGAATAGGGAAAAGCCTTGGAAATCGCCCTAACTTCCCACCGAAAGGGAAAGCTGCTCCAAGGCAGGGAGTTGTAGGTCAGGACAGCTCAGGTCTAGTGTGATTTCTCCAGAGCAGAGCAGAAAAAAATTCAAATTCAGAAAAAAAGTGGTACCTATCAATTAAGAACTGTGAGTACCAGAGCTGCTAGAAGATGCTGAGACATGGCTTGAATGGGAATTCTGCATTTAGGAAGCAGTTTAGGAAAAGCCCGGAGCAGCTGCGAGGCACAAGACCAGCCCGACCTGCGCTCAGCCCCTGCTACACCATCAGCTGTGCGAGGCAACGCCGTGTTTAAGGCAATCAATCAACCCCCTAATGAATTTTATATACAATATCCTGGAGCACGAGGAGCAGGAAGGAGGAGCATCAGCACCGCAGGCCGTGTGCCAAAGCGCCCCGGAGCGGGTATCGGGGTGACGGGCGCCGCTGCTACGCACAGCGGGATTCAGCATCTGATGGTCCAAGCACGAAGCGTTCCTTACCTTCTCCCAGCGTGCTCACCACCGTGACTTCGGAGGCTTTGCTGGCACCCCGGGAGGTGTAAGCCTTTATATAAAAGCTGTAGCTGGTCGAGGGCTCTAAATCAGTCACTAGCTGCTGGAAGGTGCTCTTGCTAACAGCCTCCTGATACTCCATCTCCACGGGATCTGAAGTGCAAAGAGAGAGAGAGAGAGAGAACACAGCAGTGTTAGGCTTTGCGAGAGGTAGAGAGACTAAACAGATGTTGCAAGTGGTAATTTCGGTCCCTGAGGTGGACAATGTATCTGCCCACATCATTTTCTGCTGACATTTCTGTGTGCTTCGCCAGAGACCTAAGTTGGCAGCAAGATCTGACCACGCAGCTTCACCCTCCCCACCCTTTTGGTATTTACACCAGCGTCACTGCCACATCTCTATCTTTCAGGAGATGATGGAGACCATGGGTGGCAGCACTGTCTACTGCCGTGCCGCCTTGGTGGGCCACGTTACTAAATTTTGGGAAGGCTGGGGATGCCCTGAGCGCCATACCTGCAGCTTTTCGAATGTGCAGCACGTAGCCGATGATCTCCTTGGTGTTCTGCAGAGGTTCTTTCCAAGACACCTGAATGGTGGTTGCAGAGACCGTCTCGGCCTTCACGCTCTGGGGAGGACCGGGCAGTCCATCTGCCCAGAGGACCGTCAGGCGAGCACTGGCCTGCGTGGAGCCGGCGCTGTTCTCAGCGATGCACTGGTAGATGGCTTCATCCGCCTGGTTGATCCCGTAGATGGAGAGAGTGCTGCGTGGGGACATGAGAGGGACAAGCAACTCACTAGGTGCTCTGCAGTGGACATCCTTCCCCTCCAGCCATGCCACAGCTCTCATGGCAGGGCATCCCACATGCCTCTGTTTCCACAGAAAGCTCCCGGGAAGCTTTTGGGGAAGGAAAAGCCCAGGAGGTGGATGCATCATTCCCCAAATCCTGTGTCTGGGCAGATTGCCTTGACTTGCAGAGACAGTGGGTCAAGTACAGACAGATGGGGACATGGGGTGAGACAGGGAATGGCAGGATCTGAAGCCCTGAATTCAGGAAGATCCCAGCCATGCTGTGGAGATATCTCTGTGGCAAGTGCATCCATACACTCAAACCATCTTTAACTGGCTTGGCCCCAGTATGCACCAGTGAGACCCATCCAGGCACCGCACACAGTTCCTAAGCCAAGTCTGATCAAGTGTGGCCAGAAAGCCCTCCAGTGATGCTCTAATTGCATTATAGCACATTAGAGCAGTCTTAGGGTAACACTGGGATTAGCTGAGTTATCCAGCAGGGTTACAGCCACAGTTCTGGCTCCTGTGTTGTCAGAAACACGATCACCAGGAACCAAAAGCCAGAGCTTACAAGCAAGTCGAGGGTTTTGCCTGCAAAACCTTTAAGCATGTTTTTGATGCATCAAAGCTTGCTTTCCCGGGGCAGCAACCACAGCAGTTCTTCGAGCCTGCTCTCGGCAGGTTTACATGCTGTTTTCAGCCTCTAAGATAAAGATAGGCACTGGCTACCCTGGTGGAAAACATCCCCAAAGTAGTGGGAAAAGCCAGCCATGGGCCATTTTCCCAAATGAGCACATTCCTGGGGATGGTGCCCATCTCCTCACCACCTCCAGGAAGCGTGTTTAGTGGCTTGATGGGCACAGGGACAAGCAAAGTCCTTGTACAGGTGACCACATGAACTGAAGGCCCTTTCTGCACTGGGTGACCCTCTAGTGATGGTTGTGTACAACTGGAGCAAGCTCAGAGCCAGCCCAGCACTGCCCCAATATATTTAAAACAACACCAGCAAATATTGACTCAGAAATAATTGTGCAACACGTTAGCTCTAGCTCACCACTCAGCGTGAAAACCAGCTTTTCTTAAAAACATTTGTTCACAAACAGAGATCCGTCAAAGAAAGCCCTGCCCGTGCCCTTCCTTGGAAAAAAAGCCAGGACCAACACGATTTAATTTGTGAGCGTCCAGCAGACACCAGGTCACATAAATAAATACCCCCTGTGTCGCCCTTCCAAGACATGGGGTGGGGAATCTCACCACACCGTGTCCAGCTCCAAGCTGGAAATGGAAAGGCAGCCTTTGATGTTCAGAGGCATTTTCACCAACCCCGAGGCAGCAGCTGGGGTTATGATTAAATATTCTTAAAATGCCCTTAGTCCTGGTGGGATGTTCTCACAAACAAGGCATCTTGGGGAAAATTTCAGAAATAGCAGTCCAGTAAGGGCACAGACTGGCCCAACTAAACCTGGTGGCTGCTTTTATACCACTGCAAATTGTATCGTATTGACAAACCCCAACGCAAATTGTGGTGATTGATNGGACTGAATAAAATACCACCCACCACTGCCTCCCCCCAGCTTCTTCTTAACAGCATCACCCAAACACACACCACTCCAGATGAATCCCCATCTATGCATCTCTTCCCAGTCCTCTCCAGTTCCTTTCCACTATGGTTTGCTTCTGGCTTGGCATGAACATTTAGGAGACCTCGATGCCTCCAAGCCTCAGCATCATTTCATTTGGCTTACACCAAAGCTCACAGGAGATTTTTCGCTGCTGTTTTTCTGCAAGAAATTACCCCAAACCTAACCAAATTTACACCCACCGCTTGCTTCTGGAGAGAAACAAATTATGTTCTTCTCCTGCGGTGAATTCCAGGTGGAATTGGGACTCGACTGCACACGAGTAAATCCCAAGCACTCCCGCTGATGTGGGAGGCACTTGATGGCTTTTTGGGAGTCATAATCAAAGCCGCCTTTTATGTAAATGAAAAATTGTACACGGAAGGTGAAAATGATAAATAACCTGCCAATGCCTGCCTGTATGTCAGAACGAACGCTTCTTCTAATTGCAGCAAAATATTGGTCTTCCTATATTAAAATTTATTATTGCTGTTGATTTAACATTCATATTTCTGCCTTGCAAATTATCAGGGCCATGGTGAGTGAGCAAATGTTTAACAGTCATCTATTTATGTCATGTGCCTTTGTTTCCTTGGAAACATTGTAAATGGAATATCAAATGTGATGGTTTCAGCTGATATGGTGATTTTAGAGAATCAGCCCTAAGCTCCCCTCATAGCCACGGGCTCAACGTATCTGATTAAATGGAAGGAGAAAGGCAGAGCTGGAGGGGAAGAGGGGGGCGGCAGGGAGGAAGGACCCCGATGTGTGGCTCAACTGTGTCAACAAGGGCTGATGGCAGCAAGGACAGATGGCAGAAGGCAGGATTACACCGGCCGAAAGCTGTACTTGCAGCTCTGCACAAAGCAGATGTGTGGAAGGAGCAGCCGTGCTTCCTTCTGCCCCGTCAATGCAGGGATTATTTCCAGGTGGCCACCATGCATCTGGGCACCCAGGAGAAGTCCAGCCAGGCTGGCATGCAAGTCCAGAGCAGGATTCTGCTTCCCAAACACGGGAACAACAAGGAGGTTTTAGGTTCTGCTGCCTCCAAGGGTACTTATTTGCTTCACACAGACGCAGAGGAGGAAAGAGGGGAGCCTGGGTGGAAAGCAGTGAAAGGGTGGAAGAACCCTGATGGCAACAGCATGATGCTGGGGTCAAAGACATCCCTCTCCCAGGAGGATTAGGGGCTGAGCAAAGCTCATCTTGGACAACACAGGTGATGTGCTGGATGCCAGTGGACCTGGAGGAGGACAGCTCTTGGGACCCAGAGCTGGGAAGAGCCTTGAACACCCCAGCTGCCTCTCCACAGATGTCCCAGCGTGGCCACACACACTGTCACACACAGTCAATTCAGAAGAAAGAAATAAAATACATTTCTGCAAAGCAGACGTGGCAGGTTGCCTGAAACTTGCTTCAGGCTTTGAAAAGTTCATTTTCACTGAGATTTACAAGGTTGCGGTTGGACCTACATGCAGGAAGAGCCTCGGTGATCAGTTACCCAGGGCTCAGGTTACCCAGAATAATGCACTGGCAAGGGGCTGAAGAAGACAACCGGATTTCCAGCTATACCTAAAAACCTGGATAAGGAGCGGAAACCAAGTGTGGAGAAGCTGACAAGCAGAATGCCCAGCATCTAAGCACCAGCTTCCTGAGAACAGGGTTTTTTTCTCTGTCTGTCAGTCCCTCTAGCACCCACAGGCAGATCTCTAAAGGAGGATGTTGAGCTCCCTGGTGTGAGCTACGCTGGCAGCTGTGATGAGGAGGGCAGGAGCCGGCAGTGAGCTATGGGAACCTCAGCATCAGCCCAGCTGATAACTCTGCTGCACATCTGTTCTCATCTTACCTACCAATCTTACCATCCTTCCTACCTCTGCATCACCCCTGGGATGCAGAGGATGCAGCACGGCAGGGTCAGTGTTCAGTCCAGCAGCAGACCCTGCTTTCCAAGGTCTTGCTGCTTTTTTTATCTTTTTTTTATCTTTTTTTTTTAAGGAAGCTCAAACAAAAGGAAAAGATGTAGTTGCTGTGCGAGGAGGTGCAGAGCATCTCCGCGCGTCAGCCATCTGAAATAAACAGCGTCCTTTTATTTCTTCCTGTCAACAGGCAAAAAAAAAATAAAAAAAAAATCTGTCACTTTGGGACATCTGCTGTTGGAAAACTTTCCCGCGAGTGCCAGACTGGCAGCGCCACGAGCACGTCGGCCGAGGTCAGATGCCAGAAGGCTTTCTGCTGGTCACCAAAGGCGCTGGGCGAGCCGAGGGCTCCATCACCTCCCCGCACAATGCCCTGACAGGCACTGATGGAAGTGGGGAGAGGAGCTGCTGCAGATTCACACCCGGCTGAGCTGAAACGAGAGAGGCCTCCGCCACTCAGAAAAGCCGTGGTATTCCCAAGCTGTCTTCCCAGCTCATAGGCAATCAGGATGACTGATCTGACTCAGGTCAGGGGTCCGGGCCGGTGACCAGAGATCGGCTTTCCAAAGGCTCCTCTGAAAAAAGTCTGAGAACTGAAGGAAGCCTCTTCATCGATTCAAGCAGCACAAAGAAGAAGAGGGGCCCATCTGGAAGGATATCGGCATGCGTGCGCACACAGGCACACAAAAGAGGGAGTGTGATGAAATGAATGCAGGGAGCAGGCTGTGGCCAGCGGGGAGAGCTTCACAGAAAGCCACCAGCGCCACCACGTCCAGATGTCCCATCTCTGTGCCCTGCTCTGCCTCTGTGCCACGCTGTGCCAAACAAATCGCTCCCGAGCTTTTTTCCCTCCAGTGCTGGTTGTTGGCAGCTTTGCAGAAACGCCCTGTGTTTTGAAGGCTACCTCGTACAGGCTGAGAATAAGGGCACAAAGCTTGAAAAGTGATAGTCACCTGCCCAGAGGGACACTGCAGATTGTCTCCAGCCCTCCAGAACGTTCCTACATCTCCAGAAATGAAATATCACACAGTGATAGCTGAAATTGGTTTGTGTTATGCAGGAGAAGGATCCCTTTCAACACCTGCTTGGTGGGGGGAAAGTGGGACCATGCTGGTGTCCCACTGTTCAGAGACTGTCCTTGTGAAGGCCGTTTCCACGTGTCTTCCACACAAAGTCAAACTCATAAATTATTCTTAAATCAGGAGCAGCTGGTTCACATCCCAGTCCTCCACGTACTTACTTGTCATGCTCCTGGGAACGGAAACATGACTTGTTACACGGTGCCTTCCCATAGCCACCAAGGGTCTTCGAAGTCATTGCATAAATAAGGTGTCTAAGTTCCTACAAATTCAAGGGTCTGCTAGATATGTGCACCACGAAGGGATGTAAAAACCCACCTGCATCTCTCTACAACCAGCGAACATGGGTTTTACAGAAAAAAGCCACCTTGTGTACGACAGGCTGGAGTTTCCCTGAGTTTGGTACCAACTGGGTTGTCCTGTCCCAAGTGCTTCTTCTGGGGTTAAGTATCACGACGAGCGCAAGAAAAGCAAAGTTGTCCTGAAGTTTATTCAGGGAGGAATATTTTCTCTGATGAACATTGAGCATTTGTGGCCCTTGAAGTGAGTCATTCCCAGAGCACTAAAACAAGTGCAAAGCAGCGAGGAAGAATTTAAAAAGAGGACAGTTCATAAGGCAAGGTCACTGAGGAGAGCAAATGCCACCTGAGCCCAGGTTCTAATGAAGCCTTTTTCTGGTGGAACAAATGATGTCCCTTAATTACCATTTTGTAAATAAAATCTTCTTGGAAAATCAATATTTAGAGCCTGCCTTCTTCCGAAGATGCTGGCCTTTGTTCCTAGCTATTATGGCACTATAAACCCCACAGTGTGATATACTTCTAGGCTGAAAATTACCCCCCCAAACCTGATTGGGCCAAAGGAAGAAAAGCAATAAACCTTTCAGAGCTGTAATTCGGGTCCTATTTCATGCTTCCTTGTAAATTTTGAAGTAATAACCAAGAAAGCATGATTTTACACAAGCCCACAATTAACTTGGCCAGTAACTACTCCTTCCTCCTGCTTTTGGGATGGGCTGGTGATGCCGGGTGGGAATTCTGCTAGAAATGCCCATTACACCTCTCAGGCACTTGGATAGTGATTAATCTGAATTACCCCAGAAAAGGCCGGTCAAAACGGCATTTCTGATCAGCAGAGAGGGACAGACAGATCCTGTGGCTGCTGGACACGGGGATGGCTCCACCAAAGTCAAAAAGCCTCCATCAGCTTCTCCACCTGAGAGCACGGTCCAGTGCAACATCACCCCGACAGCTATCAGCTCCATCCCCAGCCCAGGGACTGCATGGAGTGACAGCCCCATCGTCAGCTCCTTCAGTGATTTTTATTCACAGCTTTTAATGGAAAAGCCCACAATTCCCTACGCCTGAGCCTTCATGCATTTTTCATTAACAATTATCTGCTATCCCAGAACTGCTTTTGATTTTTGCTAATCATCGATTGGATATTTTGTTCCCACACAGCTGGCATTTTCAAAACACAACAACCACCTCTGGAGAGGGCACAGCAGAAGGCTGATCTTTAATGCTAATGTGCCCAGAAGCCGTCAACACATCAGGTGATGAGAATTCACATCTGAGGGACCACGAGGGAAGAGGTATTTATCGGACACAGCCTGTGAGGCTTATTTTACCATGCTGAAAGACTGGAAGTGGCTCAGCGAGAGACCGTCTGATGTCAATCACATCCCATCTGTAGCGAATCCAGTCCCGTAGTAGCTGCCCCATCCCAACAACGATGGACTCCTGAAGTCCCCTGGCCTTCAGTGTTTGCTCTCCTTGGGTTTACTGAATCTGAGAGACAGCGTGGGGTGATGTAGATGCCAAAGAGCCCATCACAACTTTGTGAAGCAACAGTGTGATGGACGGGATCTTCCCACCCCCCAGGATGCGATGCCTCGAGGTTGCAGGAGCACAGCGGCACCTCGTCTGCAGGTCTGGACCTCACTTCTGGCTGTATTTGTTTACATGAAAGAAGCTGCTCAAAACAATACGTTTTGTAATCAATTAGCACATGATATGATTTGGGATGATTTACTCTTTTTTTTTTTTTTTTTTCTAAAAATCCCTTTGGGGGCATTCAGACCTTCATTGCCATATTAAGCAGAGTTTTAATCCAAATGAATTTTCTAGGAAACCATGTAATCTAATTAAAAAGCTCATAGTGCAGTTTAGTAGCTTCATTACTAGTAGATTTGAGATCCATCTTTACACGGACAAATATTTTCCAAGTGCAATAGACTGATAAATCCAAGGCATAATCACAAACTGATTCTGCCTGGAACTAAATGGGTTAGTCATGCCCATGAGAATGAAACAAAGGACAACTTGAAAAAGCTCAGAAGAAAACCCAATTTCCTCCAATTCCTGGAGCACCCAGCCCTGCTGTACCAGCCAGGGCATTTTTTAGACTGACAGCTTTGGAAACCACCAGGCATGGCCACTTGCCTGTAGCTGGGGGGGTCAGAGTAGACCAAGACTAGTGTGAAAGAAGCCAAAAGTTCAAGATCGCTGAGCACGATGGCCTCAGGGCTCAGCTTTACCATCGCGTTACTATAGCTTGAGAAGATGCCACGTGTCAGCTGAGCCCCAGTCACTGGCTGAGCTCCCTCAGCCTGGGCCAGATGCAACATAATCTGATAATTTAGAGCTCGCAGTGGAAAAGACTGACGCTAAATTGCATTAAATGACTGCCATAAGAAAACTATCACAGCAATGCTCACCAAGTCGCAGTTCAGGTGCACAGGTAGCACAGCTCCAGGCACAGGGACCTGGCCAGGAGAAAGGATCATGACCAGAGACCCCACTTTTACCTTCCTCATAGTGCAAAGGAATGACTTCACAGGCAAGACACAGAACTGGATTCAGTATGAGTTTTTTCATGGATTTCACGACCACTTGTAAAGTCTTTGGTCACTTCTGAGTCTGCTTCCTGGTCAATAAACGGGGATGGACTATTTTCCCTTCTCCTGTTTCTGCTCTGTTCATATCATAAGGGCAAAGATACCTCAGAAATTCATGCCATGAACTAGAAGATCACAATCCTGTGCACACACGAAAGTTCCCTGAGGCACTAAAAACTTTCAGCTCAGAGAAAACCTCTTGCGACTGAGAAGGCTTTATTACAACTCACACCTTATCCTTCTTGCAACTCACGTCCTTCCCTCCCTCATACAACAAAGCTTTAAAAAAGCCTCAAACCTCAAAACAAAAAGCCGTATTATCGAGAAGGTTAGAAAAATAGAACTGCTGTTCTCTCCTGAGGAACGAGCCATGGTGCCTGCACAGCACTACCCAACAATCTGAACCAATGGTCTGGGCTCTCCAGCGAGGTTGGGTTGTTGCATTCATGAGACACTCTTGTTAATATGGATAGCAGCTATAGGAGACCAGAGAGTACAAATCTCTACCAGTAATTTAGGTTTACAACACAGGTACTGTTATTTTTCAGTATACCGTTCCGTGCTATTTCCATAGAAACTCGTAATTTTCACACTAAGTGCATCCCACCGTACCATTTCCTCAACACAAACATCCCCATCCCCTCGCACAACAATGCAGTTATTTAGTACTCAGAGAAAATGCTCTTCCCTGGTGAGATAAAAGGCTGAAGCTCAGCTTAAGTCATCTTACATGCAAATATTTTTTCAAATATTTTCAGGGAAAAGTGTATTTGCATTTGTACACCCAGGCAGGTCAATGTTCAGGGGCTGAAGTGTGGTTCAACTCCACTGTGAGTGTGGTCCCTGCCAACTCCAGGGACAACATTTGGTCCTTCCAGAAATACCCAGATGATGATCAGGACTGAAGACAAACTTTTGCTGAGTGCCTGCATCATCAGCCTAATCAGTCTAATGCTGATGTCCTGGTACAATAAAGCACAAAATGCTGAAATAGAAGCCTGCAAAGGACAGCTAGTAGGACTAGTGCAGAAGTTTAATGTATCAAAGCCCAAGTTAAATTCACAGACTTGCCTCTGAACATCGTCACTGGGCACCGCTGAAAAAAGACTGGTTCCTTCCTCCTGACACCCACCCTTGAAGTATTTATAGGTGTTGATCAGATCTCCCCTCAGCCTTCTTTTCTCCAGACTAAAAAGACCCAAATCCCTCAGCTTTTCCTCATAAGAGAGATGCTCCAGGCCCCTCATCATCTTTGTGGTCCTCTGCTGTACCCTCTCCAGCCGTTCCCTGTCCTTCTTGAACTGGGGAGCCCAGTTCAGTCAGTCCTCCCTGAGTGCAGAATGATACCAGAGAAGGGCACAACCCAGTTGTGTGCCACTCTCCACCCCGCAGTGCCAGTGGCCAGTGCACAAGGACTTACCTGTTGTTATTCTTCAGCTTAATGTGGTCGCTGGTCTCCAGGATCTGCCCGTTCCTCAACCAAGTGATCTGCGGGGGCGGTTCCCCTTGGGCCACGCATGTGAAGATGGCAGTAGTCCCAACAGGCCTGGAAATGGACTGGGGATGCTGCACAAACTCTGCAGGAGCTGCAAGGAGGGAGGACAAGAAGGGTGAGAAAAGTAACATGATCCCACTTTACCCTGATACATAGAGCAACCTCGTAGGTTGGGCTTCAACAAGCCTTGTTTGCCTGGGAACATGGGATACTTGGCCAACCCACAGCAAAGGCAGCAAATAACTGTGGTTTGGATGGTCTGTCCACCCTGGCTGTCCATCCTGGAAGTCACAGCTTCACAGCAGGCACCTGGAGGTCAGCCGTAGGGAGACCTGAGGTGAGTCCTGGAAGGTCGAGGCAAAAACAGCATCAAGGTCTAACCCTCCTCACCTTTCCCCAGTCTCCCACCAAAAGCAACCCCAATGCTGCAAAATAATCCATATCTGACAAAGGTTATTTAAAAATGCATCCTGCCTGTTAGGGGAGCAGGTCGGAAGGTCAGCAATCTCTGGTCACTGAATCAAAGAATGATATGGGGTTGGAAGGGACCTCTGGAGATCATCTAGTCCAACCCCCTGCCAAAGCAGGTCCACCTAAAGCAGGTTGCACAGGAACATGTCCAGGCAGGGTTTGAATGTCTCCAGAGATGGAGACTCCAACACCTCTCTGGGCAGCCTGTTCCAGAGCTCTACCACCTCAAAGTGAAGAAGTTCTTCCTCATGTTTAGATGGAACTTCTTATGTTCAAGTTTGTGCCCATTACCTCTTGTCTTGTCACTGGGCACCACTGAAAAAAGCCTGGCCCCATCCTGCTGACACCCACCCTTGAAGTATTTATAGGTGTTCATCAGATCCCTCCTCAGTCTTCTCTTCTCCAGACTGAAAAGACCCAGTGCACGGATGTGCGTACAGCGATCTGGCAGGTTGCTCTTTCCCCAGTCAGATTTGCTGCTGACTTTCCTGGTAGCAATAGACTGAGGAGCCTTTTTTACCCCAGACTTACAGCCCGAGACCCTTGAGGTCCTGCCAAGCCTGGCAGAAGATCCCACCATACCTGTAACTGCTGCTCACCTCATAACCAAATATTTTCACCTTTAACCATAACATTTTTAAAGAGAAAGTGATTTTGGCCCTTCTAGCAAACCAAAATAGATTTAAAGCCATTTATCAGAATAAAGCAGTTTCCCAGCCTACAGAAAGCAGAGCCTGAAAGACCCTGCTGAAGAGGAGAGTTTATTCAAGCAGTTACGCTTCAAAGGGCGAAGTGATAAATATCCTCCACGTTGCTGCTGAGACCTAAAATCAGGTGGCACTGGCAGCAGCCACAATGAAGACAAACAGATGAAAGGCACGGGCCCGTAATGAATTTACTGACCGGTGTCACATAACGGATGGCTAGCCCTAAATTTTTCCAAGAAAAAGCAAGATTATCCAGGGACACGCACTCAGTGCCACTTGCTGGCATTTTCCAAGCATGGAGCTGGTGGGCTCTGCCACCAGAAGGAATTCGGGGATAGGAGAAGGGAGCAAATTGGTCCGTCCAGCCAAATGTGGTGTGTGGTGGCCAGGCTGCAAGCAGGAGCAGCTATAGAAGAGCAGAGCCTTGTGGTTCATGGCCAAAAAAATACCCTCAGGGTTTGCTGCAACAGCGCGGGGTGATAAAACTCTTCCCTAGAGAAGAGCATCGCTTCTGCCACAACGAGGACAAACCACAGCCGAGGGGGCTTATGTGTAAGAACCAAGTAGTGCATGTCGGTGAGTCCTGCAAGCAGAAAAGACACAGAAACTCACCAAAGAGCCCGTCTACCTCGAAGGAGCCCCCTCTTTCATTTTTAATAATCAAAGGGAAACGGAGCATGGCAGGTCTGACTGATGTTAGCGGTAGGGGGTACCCGGCGGCAGAGTTTATTGTCAGGCCACTTCTGCCGGCGGTTGGGTCCACTAATGAACCTGATCTCAGCAACCTAATGGACACACATTTCCAGAACCTCCCGCTAAACTTCCCCAGGTGCCAATCAATCCCTTGTCCTTCTTTTTCCCTCCTCCATTCCCCCCCCCCCCCCCCCCCCC